>CAOLHI010005282.1:0-122794 GCA_948474755.1 Ctenosaura bakeri | reverse complement strand
AAAAATGTCTGCTGGTACATGGAAGGGCTTGTGGTCTTTCCCCATTTTCTCCTATCCACCCAGACTTGTAGGGGCATCTAGATGCCAGGATTAGATATCCACATGCTGCGGATGATCCTCTGAGTCTGATGATCCTCCCTTGAGGATCTGACTTAGGGAACACGCTGTGTGAAGCCATTCAAGTCTGGAAGTACTTGCTTTGTTTCTGTTTTTTTAAAAAATTATATTCTGCATAATTCATGCATAATTTCCTGTGTTCTTCTTTTACTTCCTAATTATAGATCTTTAGCACAGAAGGTCATAAAAATATCAAAAACAAAAATGCTACCTGGACCTGCATGTATCCATGAGAGACGGTATCCATGACAGAGGCCAGGAGGTTGGGTGGGGCTGGAGGCTACTTAAGCCTGATCGCCACTTCACAAGCCCTCTTTGATCTTCACAGAACAAGATTCCAGGACATTCTAGCATGAGGATCTGTCAGTCTTTGTGTGGGGTCAATATGCTGCTCCTGTTAATTGCCTGTTGTGAGGATTATTTTGTTGTTGTTTTTCTTTCTGGTTTATCATTAGAGGTCTATCGACAACTTGGCCATGTGCTCAGTTTGAGGTGCATTGGGTCTTTTGAGGCCAACCTGACATTTTGTTGGTGCGGTGCCTGCATGGCCCGTTTGCAATGGTATCCTTTACAGGTCTATGGGTGCCTTTTAGGTCTGATTGGTTTGTGTGGCTGCTTAGGGGCCTATAGGACCTAGTTGTATGCTCTTTCCACAACTTACTTTCTGTTGGCGCTGGGGTGTGGTGCTCGTGTGAGCAGCCTCTTCTGAAAGGCCCTCACGTCCAGGTTTCTTCAGCTCCGTATCAGCTGCCTGCTCACCTCTTCCTTTTGCAGTGCAGCCAGGGACCTTCTCAGGCTGCAGTGAGACAGGAAGCACAACCGGCCCGGCTCTCAAGGCTCCGCACACAAGGTAAGTGTGCGTGGGGCCCCAGAGCGATGCGTGACCGTGCACTGTTTTTGGCTTAAAGCTGAAAATGAAAAAATGCATGAGCAGTCCCTGTCAGGTCCTGGAGCATTGTGCAAACGTGAGTGCGTCATGTGGACCGCGCCTCACATTTGCGCGATGCTCAAGGGGCCCTTTCACATGGAAAATGCCATGCAAAAAGGGCCATAGTTGAGACCTGTTTGGCCACATTGGGATTAGCAAGGCTCAGCGGCATGTAGGGTCTGGTGATTGGGTAGGGGCCTCCCAGGCCTTGTCAGCCACATTGTTTTATAGAGACCTCTCAGACCTTTACTTCATTTGAGAGGCCTGCTAGACCTATGGCCTTTTGCTTTCTGCTAGTGGTGGGGGATTTTTGCACTGTTTTATTAGATTAATTTATTTATTTAGGGTCTCCCATCAGGGCTATGACATCTCTCCGCACTTACTAGACCTCCATTTAGCTGAGTTGGTTAGAGGGCCTGGGATTAATATTTAGGCCTCGATACCTATACTTCTATAATTTTTATATCGATAGCTTGTTTTATTACAATTTGAGTGGTAGCAGTTTAGTGGTGAAAGAAATGACAGCAACCGCATTCATAATAATAATGCAGAGAAAGCATTGATGACAGTTTAGTGGAGTTTGTACAGATTTTATTGATTCTTTTTAGGTTTGAGTGGTGGCAGGTTAGTGGCGATAGAAATAAATATAGTGATAGCGACAATAACATTAACAATGACAATGATGCAGTGATAACATCATTGGCATTTTAAAGGGGTTTGTGCAGGTGTGTGCGTGCGTACATACATGTGGTAAACTACTACTTTGTTGATTTTTACCTTATTAATTTAAAACAGTACCAAAAACAACAATAATGCTTCAGTGGTAGCATAACTGGCAGTTTAGTGAGGTTTGCACAGGTGTGTGTGTGAGGGTATATGCATGCATGCATGTTGATTTGACTACATTTTTTATTTAAAACAATAGCAATGCAGTGGCCATTTACTGAGGTATGTGCAGGGGTGTGTGTGTGTGTCTGTATGTGCTCATGCCTGTAAACCTTCATATCTGATTATTCTTTAGGGTTTGACTGTGTGTGCAGGTTTCATGCAGGTGTGTGTGTCAGTGCACATATGCACACATGCAGATAGATGTAGATATGTTGATGTATGTGCATAGATAGCACAATACACCAGTAGTTACTTTGCTTTTTGCCTCTAACACAACAATTTAGATCTCTGGTTAAATTACAATGGAGACCATGTGAGGAGCAGGAGATGATAAAAGAAAAGCCTCTGGAAAAGTGTTCCAACTAAGGCCCTTTTAGCATGGCGTGTCTTAAGCGAAAGGGCCCCTTGAGCATTGCATAAATGTGAGGAGCTGTCTGCATGATGCACTCACATTTACGCAATGCTCAAGAGTGTGACACGAACCGTGCATGCATTTTTTTTTATTTTTGGCTTCAAGCCGAACATGCTGCATGGTCGCACAACACTCAGGGGCATCGAGCACAATTACCTGCCGTGCGCAGCCTCCTGAGCCACACCGGTCGTGCTTCCTGCCTCAGCGCTAGCCTGCAACTCCCAGGCTGCACTGCTGTAGGAAGGGGTTGGGCGCTCGCACGACCAGGAAGCTGCTGTGAAGCCCAAGCAGCAGGGATGTGAAAGCCTTCCTCCGAAGGCTTCTTGCACGAAAGCCACCCCTCCACCTCCACGAAAAGGTAAGGTGCGAAAAGGCTTTAAGTGTCTTCCCCCAGTTATTTCACCCTCATCCACAAATGAAGGAGGAAGTAACTTTAGCTCTGGTCTTAGAGCAGGTGGCAGCTTGGAGAGACCTCTAAGTGCTGACTACAACCTTCTGCTCCCCCACCCCTGAAACACAAAGAGAAACAGTGTATGGTTCTTAATGAGATTTTTGACTTTTGGCAGCTCTTGGGGAACAATTGCCATTGGATCAAAAGCTGATGCTAACGTAAGCAATGTTTTGGATGGCAGGGGTTTAGTTAGCATAGAGTAGCTGATCTCTGTCTAACAGTCCCTAGGCAGTTGAACAGTTACCTCAAATGTCTTGCAATACTTGGGCCTATGTGGTTTGGAACCTATTCATTTAGGATTGGGGCTGCCTCCATGTCTTCTGTGATCCAGCAGATCAACACCAGAAATCTTTTGCTGCAAAGATGTACATGCATCCTCTTAAATTGTGAGTCTGTTTTGCTTAATTAACTTTGTTCCAGTTTTCTTTTTTCTCTCTGTTGGATTGTAGGTGCTATGTGGTAAGACAGCAGGTCCACAGTATAGTGTTTGGGCATGTGCCAGGTCCAAAGTTGCCATTTTGAGGCTTAATTGGGGTGTGGGTGAGGTGTTACTTTGCCACGATGACTTTTCACCCCTTACCAGGAGTCAGTTTTGCAGCAGATAGTTGCAGACACTTGTCCTTTGTCTGTGGCAGGTAGTGGGGGAAGAATTTAAGACTTTTTGTACCCTTTTGGTATGAGGTAGGGCTCTGGAGCCCCCCTTTAGGGCCCTGTATCCCAGGGAGTATAAAGGAGCCTACACTTGAGGATAATCTCAGATTCAGGCTCTTACTTTTTAGGCTTGGATGAGAGTCCATGGATGGGAGTCCCATTAAGCTGCAGTAGGAAGCAACCCATAGTGCAATTTAAATAGTTTAGGACAAATTAAAGGCCCTCATTTAAGCCAGTTTTCTTGTGTCTAGTCTTGTTATTTCATGGTTGATCATCAAACCTACAAACTAATGAGGTACCACAGATGCTCTGAACATTTGGATAGAGCTGCTTTCAGAAGTTTCTGCTTCTCATCAAATGCTTCTGAGAAGAATCAAGGCAATCTCATCCATAATCCTAAATGGAGGTCTAATTGTTTTCACGATTAAGATATAAAGCTGTTCTTTTTTGTAGAATTATCCAGTCCTATGCTGACTTCTCCTACACCCTGCTCTTTAACAGCACACTGAAACTAGGACTTTACACAAAGTTTGCCATCTACGGCTGTGATAAGATCACGTGCCCCATTTCCATTAAATGCTTTCAAAGAACAATATCCTCTTTATTGCCTCAGGATAGCTAAAAGGTTGGGAATTATCCAGATTTGTTGTCTTACATAAATGGAGGAAACAGCTCTCCTTCCTCCAAGAAACTATTTCCTGGCTATTTTTTCCAATTTGATGTGCTAAAATTCATTCCCCGATGAGCTTAAAAACAACTTTTGGGCCTTTCATTTTCATCAAAAAGACTGCAACTGTACTAAGAGGATTACTGAATATCATGGGAGAGATACAGGCAAGAAAAATGGGAGATGCGTGCATTTTCTTTTTTCTTCCACTCTGTTTCTTTTTTCTACAGACATTTCCGCCCTACACTGTTGTAGTGCTATTATTCCAATTTCAACATCCTATGGATTCCAGGGGGTTGCTGTTTAGGGACAGACATTTAGCATTCTCAGCCAGAGAGCTCTTTGGCCTCCGTAAACTATAAACCCTAGAATTCCACTGGATGTTGAAAGTGGAATAATAGCACTACAATAGCACTAAGCTGTCTGAGAGTGTGGTGAAGTCTCCTCCTTTGGAGGTTTTCAAAAAGAGGCTCAATGGCCTTCTGTTGGGAATCCTTTGACTATGGCCCTTTTTGCACAGCATCTGCCATGCGAAAGAGGGCCTGGAGCCTCATGCAATTGCAAACAGCAATCTGCATGTTGCCCTTGCAATCACACAAGGCTCCAGGAACTGGCAGGAAACAATTGAGCACCTTTGCATTTTCAGCTTTCAACTGAAAATGGTGCATGATTGTGTATTGCTCCTGGGTCCCACGTGCACTTACCTGGTGTCCAGAGCTTCAGGAGCCAGGCCGGTCACGTTTCCTGTCTCAATGCAGCCTGAGAAGGTCCCAGGATGCACTGGGAAAGGAAGAAGTGGGGCTCTTGCACAAGCAGGAAGCTCGTGCGGAGCTGAAGAAGCAGGGAAGTGAGAGCCTACAAGAAACTGCTCGCGGGATCACCACACCCCATCACCGAGAAAAGAAGAATGTATTCCTGCATGGCAAGGGTTTGTGTCAGAAAAGGTTGAACCAAACGTGAAGAAAAATACTTTGTGATATAAATGTAAATGTCATGTTGCTTTAATTGCTTTAATTGTTAAGTGCACCTGTGGAAAGGAATGTGAGTCAAGCTAGTTTGTGCTGAGTCATGCTGATGAGCACCAGGTGCAGACAATGCGAGGGTTGGCCAGGATTGGCTAGGTGTCTGTATAAAGGTAGCACAATCCCAGCCAACAACGGCATAGGTTGCCTGAAGCATGTTGCTGGAGGCTCTGCCGGAAAGAGCAAGCTAGAAATGCTGGAATGCCATCTGCACTTTGTAAATATTGTATATATTTTGTAACAAAGAATAAAGAGCCTCCATATTGGAAGATTACAAGTTGGAGTGGGTGAGTATTACTGGCTTAGTGCATGTGCTGCTAAAAGTATTCTCTGCTGCTGGGCACGCTTCCATAGCTGTGTGAAGCTATCTCTGCTGTATCTATATAGAGTAAGCCTTGGCCTGCTTTTGCTTTTTTCTCTTTGTTCTTGGGACAGTCTGGACTGGATGGGCTTTGTGGTCTCTTGCAGTTCTATGATTCTCTTTGAAAGCATGCAGTTCAGAGTGTGGATAGTATGCACAATCCTGTTGCAACCTCTTCATGATGAACAAACCTACAAAAAAAAACTTAATAAATTGTACTATAGTGCTCCCTACTATAATTTTTATGACTTTTCTTTTTTCTTTTATCTATAATTTTTATGAAAAAGTTTTCAAAATACAATAAAAGCAGGAGAAAGGAAAAAGAAAACAAGAAAAAAAACCAAGAAAGAGTAGTAGTAAATAAAGAGAAATACAGAGAAAAAGCAAAAGTGGCTTCCAACTTTTACATCTGTCTCTAAAACTACATCATCCATTTCTTCCAATAACCAAATGTTACTGGCCATTTTTGTGTAGATATCTAGTTGTGATCCTGTCAATAACTGCTGGGAGGAGAGTGTGATGGGAATACTCCCCTCCGCACTGTTGGCTTCTTGGTGAAGGAAGAGTGATGGCTATGCCCTTTCCTTCCACAGCACAGCCAGGTACTTTCCCAGGCTGCACATGGGTAGGAAGTGCAGTCATTGTGCTTCCCGGGCTTCTGCAGGACAGGTAAATGTGGGATGGCACCATGATCGTGGGTCATTGATGGGGAAAACTCACCAATGATTTCACCACCGATTGTACCACCTATGGACATGAGAAGAACAGGACCATGTTGACATCATGCAGAAGTGTCATGGCAGTCCTGTTCTTCTCCCATCTTTTCCCATCCTCATGGGTGGTTGGTATGGTGATGAGGAAAGGGCCACTAATTTTCAAGCCCCGAAGTTGCCATATCATTTTCTTTTTTTCTGCTAAAGTCTACAGGAGATTTCCAATCTTATAAAAATGTCTTCATTTACTTTTCTCTAATCAAGCCAGATAATTTGTCAATTTCTGCAAGATCTGTCATTTTCAACAACCATTCCTCTCTACTAGGTAATATTGAGGTGTTCCATCTTTGTGGATGCAACAGTCTTCCTGCTATGGTCATTTATTGCAGCATGGCTCTTTCCCAAAGCAAAAAGTTCTGATTTCAATTTATTATTAATGTTCAAAATCTTCTGCATCAAAGTATCTATTGCAACCCAGAACTTTTTAGCCTTTTCACATATTTACAGTTTATGGTAAAATGCCCTTTGTTGTTTATATTTTCAACATACATTCAAAATACCCTTTTGCATTCTAGGTAATTTCTCTGGTGTTGTGTAGAAACAATGCATTAATTTGCAAACATTATTTTTAAGATCATAATATTATGTAAAGTTCAACCTCTTAGATTTCATCTTTTTCCATTGTTCCATCTGTGTATTATATTTAAAATTCTTATCCCATTTTACATTCAATCTTTCATTTGTTCATCTTCCAGAGTTTGCACATATTACCAATTACATGTTCATTTGTACACAGTTGCAATTCAATCTTTGATTTTTTTTAAATCTAAAACCATAACTCTTTTTGTCTTTAATTTTATTTTCTCCTTGGTAATTAAAAGACCATTTTTCTTTGCTTGTTGATTCTTTTCTATGAGGAGCTTCTTGTGCTGAGACCCATAAAAGCATTTTCAAATACAACCAGAGTTTATATCCATTTCATAGTCTTAGGCCCTTTCCACATCCTACCTTTTCTTGGTGCTGGGGTGCAGTGCTCACGTGAGCAGCCTCTTGTGAGAGGCCCTTGTGTCCAGGTTTCTTCAGCTCCGCCCAAGCTTCCTGCTTATGCGAGAGCCCTGCCTCTGCCTTTTGCAGTGCAGCCTGGGACCTTACCAGGCTGCACTGAGGCAGGAAGTGCAGCCGGCCTGGCTCCCGAGGCTCCACACACAAGGTAGGTGTGTGCAGGGCCTGGGAACAATGCACGACTGTGCACTATTTTCACCTTAAAGTCAAAAATGAAAAAGTAAGCAAGCGATGCCTGCTAGACCCTGAGCATCACGCAAATGTGAGTGCATCATGTGGACTGCTCCTCACATTTGCATGACACTCGAGGGACCCTTTCGCATGAAAAATGCCATGCAAAAAGGGCCTTAATAAGGCAAATCTCACAAAAAGATTATTCAAATTTACTTTCATGTTTACTACATCACAAAAAGCATAGTACTTCCTATTATGACTTGAATGGCTTTCAAAGATTTACACAGTGTCTTTCCTATCCCTCTAATTGATATTTTCCTATGTGAAAACTCCAGAACTTGAACTGGTGGCTGTCTGCAGTCAAACATATATGCCCCTTCTGGGCATACACTGCCACTCCTTGGTATGGTTTAATTCGTAGAATATTGAATTGGGAAGAAATATATATTGTATCCTGCTATGAATAGGAGCTTGCTTGCAAGAATAAATGACCGTACATGTGCATTGAAAAAATAAGTCAGACCAGGACCTCAGGGGATGGCGAGGTCATAGTCAGGAAAACTCCAGTAATAATGGATTTGCAGACAGCCTTCAACGATTCAGCTTTTAGAAACAGTACTGTCTGAAGCTGCTTCCTCAGGATGACTGATTGTGCCCCGTGCTGGCAGCCTGCCAAGACTTCCAGCTGTGTAATCAGGCAGATAACAGTAACTAGCGAAACAGTGGCATGTTGATAACAAGCCTAGTGCAAATGAGCACAAATTTACCATTAGTCCACAGAAGGAGTTTCCAAAACCGTCTTTAGGATCTTTAGTCCAAGGTCTGGAGAACATGAGCAGAGACTGCAGGAGTCAGCAAGGCTGTCACCACCAGTGGAGTCAGTAGGTTCCAGCAGCTTTCTGCCATCCTGACCTCTGGCTATATAGTCTCAGCATCCTACCCAACTGTGGCCTAATTAACAAGCTCTTCCTATATAAACACTGCCAGCAGCCTGGGCTCTCCCTTTTTGACCTGGACTGGCTGTGGTAAGTACTGGCCCTTTCATGTCTCTAGGATGTGGCTGTTGGGAAGAGTCCTGTCTAGATCCTGGGGCAGGGACATGACGGAATGCCTTAGTCCCTCTTCCTCTGTCCACCAAAACTTCCCATTTGTCCTCACATCTGTCTCACCATTAAGGAGCTATCATGATTCTCATCAGTCTTTTGTCGCCTAATGCTAAGACCATTTGTCTGCTCTGGACCCTATTGTTCAGGCTGCTGGAGAGCCATTAACACCCTAGCCCTCTAGGTGGAAAAAGCATATTTAAGCCCTAGTCGGGACTCAACCAGTTCCTAGTACAGAGCTTTCCAAATTGTGTTCAGCAATACGTTCGTGTGTCAGCTGCAGTGTGTAAGTGTCTTGCAGAAACATAATGGAGGGGCTGCCACTGCCACTGCTGTGGGCCAGGGAAGACCTCAGCAAGGGAGGGGCAGACCAGTCTTGGGTGGAAGGGCTGCCTCTATTTACTGAATTACTTATTGAATTACTGTGTCATGAAATGATGCATGTCTAAAAAGTATTTCACCAACATGAAAAGTTTGGAAAGCTTTGTTCTAGCACTTTTGGCATCTTTGCTGTCACTCTGCCTCTCTGGTTCCAAATTTGTACTAATGATGAAGATAATTCTAATTTTTATTCCTTGGTTTGGTCATCACTCCCAATGGAGACTAAATAGAAACCAGAGGAAGATTAAGACTTGGAAGGGCAGTTGTGAAGAAATGAGATATGATCATCAAGTGTAAAGATGTATTATTAAACACCAAAATCAGCATCTTTTATACCTCACAATTCCCATTCTACATACATACGTGAGAGCTACACAATGAAAGAAACGTAGAGAAGGGGAAAAAAAAAACCTTTTCTGAAGTTTGGTGCTGGGCATAAATTCACTGGTGCAATGATGTATAACAGTTGGGTCCTAGAATAAATCAAATTGAATTCTCACGAGAAGCAAAAACAACTAAACTGAGATTTGAATATATTATGGGAAAACATGACTCACATGATTGGAGGATGAGATCAGCACATACTCCAGGAAGCAATCCACAGCAGATAATCAAAGATACAAAAAAGGATTAGCTATACCAGTTATGGACTGATGTGACCATGCCAAAGTTAAAAGCTGTGCAACTGCACCCAATTCCCAAGATGAGTGAGATGCTTCCTCCAGAAGATAGATGTGTATGATGTTATGATCTCATATAAGATGTTGATGTCTTAGCAGTAAAATGGACTACAAGTACCATGGTGTTAAAAGTTGGGAGATATTCCTTCTAAGTAAAAATATACGTACTTTGAATAAGAGCATGTAATGCCTACAGAAGCAAGATGCATACATTATGTAAAGTCTATGATAAGTGATATAGCCCTGGATCAGAAATGCCTATTTGATATGATGGATGTCTGCTAGGAGTACATAGAAGCAGAGCAGTTAAACTAAATGCTAAGTGATATTAGACTCCTAAAAATGTTTAAATGTAGACCTATTAATCTGTAGCAATAAGTCTCCATCTGTAGAATGCTCGGTAGATTAATAGCACAGAAAGTTGTAAAACCACATGATTGTTCTCCTGTCATAAAGTTTCTGAGATTTGAAGTTGGAAGCTCTAGTAGCCAGAAGGTGATGCAAGGCAAGTCCAGATAGATCCACATTAGCTGAAAAACAGGTAAGAACTTCAGTCCCTCCTTCTAAGAGGAGAGCAATGGGTTAGGGGACCATGCCCGTTTCACTCTCTTTCAAAGGTAATTTGGGATGTGTACAAGAGATGACAGAATTAAATGAAATTCAGTCCAACCATAGTTACATTTCTTAATTTTATGCTCGAAGGAATCAAAAAGTAATCTTAGAATATTTCTTCATTTGAAAGCTGCAGTCTAAAAAATCCCCAAGTGGTGGTTTTACAGAGCCAAAGGTATTTTCTGTGTAGAAAATAATATTTCTGCAGAGAAACCAACCATGTCTTATTTTTGGGGGGTGGGTGGGAGTAAGATGTTCCAAACTACAAAGGTTCTCATCAGTCCAGGATGTTTTGCTATGACTTTTTCTTAACATTGAGAAGCCTGTTTTTCAACTGATTTTTTTTTGGGGGGGGGATTTTTTAGAATATTCTGTCCATGCCTACAGAAAAGGCTCTCTCACATGTCATTATCAAACCTGTCCGTAAGAGCTGTGGTATTGAAAGAAAGCTGCCCTTGGTTTTTTGAAAACTCAGGCAGGTTCACATCAGCAGATCTGGCCTTTGAGATAGCACAAGGGGTGAGCAATTGCAGAGAGGAAAGGTCCAGGAGCTATATTTCATCCTGCTCCCCTCAAAGAGCAAACTTGCAGGCCTTTCTACCAGGCTGTACACACACCCCCATGCTTTGATATGAGTTAATTGGCAAAATATATTAATTGGTGGATATGTTTTATTGTCATAAAATATAGATTATATACACTTATGGCTGAAAAGCCATGTGGAGAAGGAACACTGGCTGGAAAGCAGGTCAAAGGTAACTTCAGCATGACCAGGACATATGATCACTGAGAATACATGAGGAAAGCCTGACTTCATGGCTTTAAGCTAATCCATTCAATGAAAACTATAGTCATGCCATGATGCAGCAGGGAAGCACCTCTGCTGTGTACATTTCCCACTGAATTTTTCTGCCAATCACATTATCCAATCAAGACATTGAGAGGCTGCCAGAAAACAATTAATTCACACCCTTTCAGGGAGGGAAAAGGAGCAACTAGTTTTGAGCAACTAGTTTGCATTTCACCAGTTGCTCAATGTCTCTTTGCCACTTTGATTCCTGGCTGTGTACTGCCCTTGGATGCAAGTCTAAGCTATTTTTACTGCATCTTCACTACTCTTCTAGATTGGTAATTATAACCCCAAACCCTCAGCCTCCCTACCCATAATTTTTCCTCCCTTTATCCTTCGGTTAGCTCTTGTGTAAATGTGTGACTGTTTGCATCTTGTGTGCATACGTGAGTGAATTTTCCTCAGTAAAACACATTTTTAGTTTACTTTAGAATCTCTAGCTGGTTCTTTCCTGGGTAACCCCTAAAACATTGCTGGAAAGACCTTGTTAAGTTACCTCCCTCTTGCAGGCCTCCTAATTTTGAGCTAATTAATTATCCTGTGTCATGTGGATTTACTGGCATCACAGGTGGACCCCGAGTCACTCATGTAACTCGGGTAGGAACAGTCTGACATGATTGGAAGGGTTCTCACATCAATTTAGTTTTGTTTTTCAGCTAATTGTCAGTCATTTTCATCTTTTTTCTAAAAAATAAAAAAGATTTCGGGTATCTGTAGTACCACACTTGTTCTGTGTGCTTCTTTTCATGTTATTTCTCCAGCCTGCCAGTAGATATCTGGATCACATTCTTATGATGATATAAAATAGATTCCTATCATTAACTGCAAACAGCACATGTCTCATATCTGACTTTTTCTTCGACTGTATATCTGAATACAATTATGGCTATCTGAAATCTGTTACTGTTCACTGCTTTCCCATAGGTTTTCAGTATAATAGCACATCTTATGACATATGGATTTATCCTGAAGGTAAAGCATGCCTCATGTTCTGGATTTGCAGTAATGGTGGGAATGATGACTAGCCACATGTCTGCTTCCTTTGTGGTAGAATTACATGGACAATTTTGCTACCTTTTTTATGTGGGCTTTTTAGACCCAGTCCTAACCATCTTACTTTCTGAGTCACATATCTGAATCCTATTGTGAGTTTGAATTGGAAACAAAGAGATATACTTCTACTATCCTTGGAGTGGAAGAGCGGGGATGGATTCAAATTTTGCTTCAGTTTGTTTTTGATCAGAATTCAGATTTCATAAAATTGCCTGATGGGAGAAATCTAAATTGCCAACTCCTGGTTAAACACAAGGAGCTTATCAGTGAAAAATACGGACTGGCAAACTCAATTCAGTATTATCGTGGTTGAATACAGAGTAATTGTAATCTGTGTTTCTTTGAAACTTGAAGCCATTTCTGCACAATGATGCTCTTTCGCATTGTCGTGCTGCAGTTCTGGATCTGGAAGAGATCCTCTGCACCTGCTCCTTCCTTGTGAAAGGGAGCATGATAACCCTGTCTCTTCCTTTGCGAACACAGTCAGGCACTTTTCATTGCTGCACAGGGGCAGAAAGCATCACAATTGTGCTTCTGTGGCTTCTGCACAATGGTAAGTATGGGAGTGCTGTGCAATTGGAGCTGCAAAATAGATCTTTTCTGTTTTGCAAATACTGCATGAGTATGGCACTTCCCAGTAGTATGGCAGTGGGACGGTAATGTTATCGTGTGGAGGCATGACCTGCCAACTGTTGCCATCCAGTCGCAGAAATGGCACAGTGACATCATACAGAAAGGGCCAAAGAAACAAAACACTGGAACTCAGTGTATGAATTTACCAGTTTCTGTTTCTCCTGTATTCATAATTTTGACAAATCTCCTCCTCTTAATCTTCCCCCCGAATATGAAGATATTGTCAAAATGAATTAAATTTTCATTTTTCAAAAAGATGAACTGGAATTTCCCCCCAACCAGAATCATTGCCTTCTCCTCCTTCAACAGGAAGAAGGAACATTTCTATTCTGCAAACAAAAAGTGCAATACTGTCCAGAATTGATGTCAAAAAAGCAGTTTAAGGCATATTAATGAAAATTACGAAGAAGTTATTGCTTATTCATTAAACAAATTATTTTAACATATGCTTCATCAAGTCTCCTGGAAAAGCTTACAAAAAGCAATATTAAGACAGTCACTACCAGGGTTAAGATACGGTGTGCAATGTGCTGGTTTATTTTTTTTCCCTTTTTCTCTTCAGCCATATTTTCTTCTCACCTTGTTTCCTGTTCATGAATTTGACACTAACGTGATTCTTGTCCTACTTTCTTGGTGGTCATATGGTTCATTAAATGTTCCTTTGGTGTCAGGTGGTGGAGGAAGTGGTACCTAGGGTCTTTCCTGTCTTCTATGTCCCTGAACACAAATTTTAATGGTGCAACCCTGGATACTGAACCTGATCCACAAAAGAGCTGGCACACCTTCAATATATCCTTCAAAGTTTTAACTGAATCACACAGCACATTGTCCACCTCAATAACCAAGAAAGAGCCAGCCACCACAACATTTATTGTTATATTGAAAAAGGTAGTGTGGGGTTCAGGGTACATTACGGACTTGTTGAAAAACTGTGTTTACAATGGGGAATCCATTTCTGCCACATGCCCTTCCTCCTCCTTGAAAAACCTTTGGAGGATATTTTGCATCTTCTCCTTTCTTTGGCCTCTCTTTCTTTTCCCAACCAGGAAGTAAATGAAGGGGTTAACACTGCTGTTTATGGTGACACCCAGGAAAATGTACTGAAACACAGTTACAAAGTTTGTACCAATACCTGTAATGTGAATTATGAAAAGAGAAGCACTCACTGGAAAATCAAACGTGAAGAAGAAGAGGAGAGTAAGGAAGATGACTATAGAGGCCTTCCCTCATTTTTTTTTGGGTGACTTACAGCAGACTTTGATGAAGAGGATGAGAGAAGAAATAATTGTGAGTGGAGAGCTAAGCAAGGAAATCACAAAAAACATTCTAAATTGATCTATGAATAAAGGATTTAGATAGAGAGTGCAGAGAATGAGAGAGAACAGGAAGGAAGTGAGCCATAGGAGGGCACAAACAGTAGGAGACAGATGGGTCGGGCGGTGGCATCGGTGCCAAATTGGGAAGAGGATAGACACACACCAGTCAGTGCTGATGGCTGTCAGAAGAAATTTCTCAGCAATGTTAATAAAGGCAAAGAAACTAAAATATAACATCCCATAGCACAAAGAATAAAAAGATGGAACTATATCTGTTTCTGAAATTAAACATGTAAAATAAATAATAGAATCAATAGTTGTGCATATGAGGACCAAAAAGTCAGCGACAGCCAAATTCAGGATGAATGTTGTGAAAGGATTTCTCTTGACGTGAAAGCCAAGCAGCCAGATAACGCCATTCCCCACAAGTCCAAAACTGCTGATAAGAGAAGTGATGTTCCAGAGAACTTTGCATGAAGACGAAGAAGTAAAGAAGAAGATGAAGTATGAGAAAGTCAAATCTTCGGATCCGGTTTGATTGTTTGTATGGAATTTCTCTCCATTATCCAAGGGGGTCAGCAATGCCACACTATAATTGGTCATGAGGCTCAGGTATTTGTTATGTGTACCTTCTTGTATGTTCATGCTAAATAGGGGGAAAGAAAGAGGTCATTTAGTTCTTGCTATCCTATTGAACCATAATGGAAGAAACAGCTAGAATTTGTATGTTTGGTCCTGTCTCTGAGTATCTTGGTATTTTTGGTATGTAACTCTTCATTATTATTTTTTTCTCAAAAGAAGGAATTTGTCCTTCTTTTAGAGAGGAGTGTATTATCAACAAAGGAGCATAGGCATTTACTAAAGCCATTTACCCACAATGGCACTCTTAAGCATGAGTACTGGAACTAAAGCATACAGAACTTTGGGAATACAGAAATGTGGTGAAGATAGGACTGATAAGATCTGAATATATCTTCTCACATGATAAACATTTACTGTTTCTGCATCTGATGCATCTCATGAAGTGGACTTAGTCTATGAAAGCTTATGTTCTCAGCTCCTTTATCTCAGTTAGAAAGGTGCTACAAGATCCCTTTGCACACTTAGACAGGCTAAAATGGCTAGGTCTTTGAATTCTACTATTGTCAAAACAATTTCCATAACATTTATTGGAGACACAATAAGTTAGTAAAACAAATGTTGCTGGAGTCAAAACCTTGCTTCAGCTACTTTGTTATATAGTAAAACACAAGGATCCATCAGCATCTATTTCTGATGCCCATTGGTGGTTCTTCAAGGTTTACACCTTGCTTCCTATAATTGCCAAATGGGTTTTCTTTGTTTGAATCAGCTCCTGTCTACAACAACTTTGATCTTTAGGGTTTCTTCCTTGGCCCCACCATGTATCCTCCAGACTAATCTTCGTAAATCGCCCTCTGATTGCTATCATCTAAGCACAACAACCAATGTTATTTACCTAAGCTGGCCAATTGCTATTTATTGCCCCAGCCAATAAACAATACTGACCATTTGGTGTCTAAGACTCCAGCCTCTACTAATTCTCAATGATAGTACCACTGTTCCTGTTACATTCAGCATTTCTACATAGCTACACATGCACCCCCCTCCACAGATCACTACATGTCTGGGAGAAATAACAACATGACACTCTTCATGGTCAACAAACCTATATAGAGGCTTAGTGCATCCATCTACTCCTTATTTTAGCCTAGTGCTTCCTATCATGACTTGCAAATACTTCAACCTAAGATAAAACATGCCTGTGGGGATCTGTAGATCAGCAATCTTCAGGCAGAATGAGTGGAAGACAGCAGTAGGTACAATAGTTTTGTGAAGGAATAAGTAGGGAAAAGTAAGATTTGCAGAAATGAACACTTGACTAAAAATTAGATGTAACATGAAGATCACTGCAAGATGAAAGGATCCCACTCCATTTTCAACTGTGTTTGATTGGCTTGCCAACAACTTATCACAGCAGGAACACATTTTTCATTTGTTATCAAGATAGTCAATTTATGAGATGATTATTATATGGAACACATCTACCCCCAAGAAAAACCCTGCTCAGTGAAATGTACTTCACAATGTGTGTGTGTGTGTGTGGGGAAGCCAGCCAACTACTTTGCACACTTCACAGGGTCTGTATATATCGCCTGTTAGAATCATTTGTTGTCGCTATGTGTCTTCAGTGAAACCCCAACTTATGGCTTTTCTTGGCAAGATTTATTCAGAGGGGGTTGGCCATTGCCTTCCTGTAAGGCTGAGAGAGTGTGGCCTGCCCATAGTCACTGTGTGGGGATTGGAGCCATGTTTTCTTAGAATCCTAGGCCAGCACTGAAAGCAACACACCACACTAGCTCTCGGATAGCATCATATCTTCCCTTAATATTTCCATGCTCCTGGTGGTTAACTTAGCATATATGGTTTCGAAAGCTTAGCCATTGGGGTCATTTCAGCAAGCAAAAAAGGCAAATCTATCATGAACAATTTGCTTTACCATGCTGTTTTGTGGATTACAAGTTGCCTCCTCAGTTTGGTGATTCTCTTTAGAAAAAAAGCTTGAAGGAAGCTTGACAAAAAAGTACTGTTTTTTGGCTGAACTTGTTACCCCAAAATGTAGGTCCCACAAGGGCCACCAGCAGATATCTGGATCAGATTCTTCTGATGATATAAAATGGCTTCCTGTCATTAACTGCAAGGAGCACATGTCTCTTATCTGACTTTCTCTTGGACTGTATATCTGCATACAATTATGGCTATCTGAAATCTGTGACTGTTCACTGTTTTCCCATAGTTTTTCAGTATAATATCACATCTTTTGGTATATGGGCTTATGGCAAACATGAAGCATACTTCATATTTAAGATAAACCCTCTTGTAAACATGGTGGGGAAGATGACTAGCAACGTGTCTGTTTCTTTTCTGATAGCATTAACTGAAGAATTTTGCTACTCTTTTCATGTGGCTTTATAGACCCAGTCCTAGCCATCTTACTTTCTGAGTCAAATATCTGAATTCTGTTGTTAGTTCCGATTGGAAACAAAAAGATATTCTACTTCTACTGTCATTGGAATGGAAGAGGGGGATGGATTCAAATTTTGACAAGAATCCAGATTTCATAAAATTGCATGGTAAGAGAAATCGAAATTGCCTACTCCTGGTTAAACACAAGGAGCTTATCAGGGAAAAATAAGGATTGACAAACCCCCATTCAGTATTATCATGGTTGAATACAGAGGGATTGCAATCTGTGTTTCTTTGAAATGTAAGGACATTTCTGCATGACAACACCCTTTCACGTTATTGTGCTGCAGTTCCAGGTCTGGAAGGGAGCACATTAGCAATGCTCTCCTCAGCATCTGCTCAATCCTTGCAGAAAGGAGCACAATAGCCCCACCTCTTCTTTCTGTAGTGCAGCTGGGCACTTTCCAATGCTGTGTTTGGGCAGGAAGCATCCCAATTGCACTTCTGCGGCTTCTGCATGATGGTAAGTATAAGAGCACTGCAAGATTGAAGGTGCAAAATTGATTTTTTCTGTTTTGCAAATAGTGCGTAAGTGTGATGCTTCTCAATGGGATGGCAGTGGGACAATGGCAGCGTTGTATGGAAGCATGACCTGCCAACCGCTGCCATCCTTTCACCTAAGTAGCATAGCAACATCATACATAAAGGTCCAAAGAAAGAAAACCTGGAACTTGATCTATCAAATTACCAGTTTCGGTTTCTCCTGTATTCATCATTTTCTCAAATCTCCTCCTCCCCGCTCCTCCTCCCTGTGTATGAAGATATTTTCAAAATTAATTAAATTTTCATTTTTTTAGAAAGATGAACTGTGACCTCAAACAAGCCAATTTAAGACATCTTCATGAAAGCTATGAAGAAATAATTTTTTATTCATTAAACAAATCATTTTAACATATGCTTCATCAAGTCTCCTGGAGAAGCTTACAGAAATCAATATTTCGACAGTTTGAGCCATTGTTAGGACATGGTGTGCAATCTGAAAGACAAGTCACAGAAGAAAAAATTGTATGAAGAGTGGAAGAAAAAAAAATGTGAAAATGCCTGCAATTCCATTGCCCTGATGGATGCAAATATGTTGGACCTAACTATGTTCCTTTCAGTTGCATTGCATCTCTTCTCCTGCGAAATACTCTCATCTTTGCTGGGTTTTTTTAATTCCATTTTCCCCTATATTTTCTTCTCCATTTATTTTCTGTTCATGAATTTGATGCTAACCTGATTCCTGTCCCACTTCCCTGGTGGTCAGATTTTGGTGTCAGCTAGTGGAGGGAGAGGTACCTAGTGTTTGCTCTGTTTTTCATGTTCCTGAACCTAACTTTTAATGGTGCTGTCCTGGATTTTGATCCACAAAAGAGTTGCCACACCTTCAATA
This sequence comes from Ctenosaura bakeri, assembly GCA_948474755.1. Classification (NCBI taxonomy): domain Eukaryota; kingdom Metazoa; phylum Chordata; class Lepidosauria; order Squamata; family Iguanidae; genus Ctenosaura; species Ctenosaura bakeri. The sequence goes on along the minus strand of CAOLHI010005282.1, from coordinate 104,303 downwards.
TATTTTTCAAAGTTTTGACTGAATCACACAACACTTTATCTACCTCACTAACCAAGAAACAGCCACCCACCATGGCATTTATTTTTATATTGAAAAAGGTAATGTGGGGCTCAGAACAGATTAAAGAGTTATCACGGATTACAGAATAACTGTGTTAAAACTGGAGACTCCATTTCTGCTCCATGCCCTTCCTCTTCCTTGAAAAGCCTTTGAAAGACATTTTTCCTCTTCTTTCTTCTCTTTTTTCTCTCAACCAGGAAATAAATGAGGAGATTAGTACTGCTCTTTATGGTGACACCCAGAAAAACATATTGAAACACAGTGTTATATTTTCCCTCAGGATATGTAAAAATAACAATGAAAATACAAGTATTTAATGGAAAAGCAAATAAGAAGAAGAAGAGGAGAGTAAGTAAGATGGCTGTTAAGGCCTTTCCCCCATTTATGTTTTGGTGACTTACAGCAGACTTTGAAGAAGAGGATCAGAGTAGAGATAATCATGAGTGGGGGGCAAATGGAGGGATTCACAAGAAGCATTAGATATGCTTTGTAAATTGAATTTAGATAGAGAGTGCAGGTAGTTAGACAGAGCAGGAAGGAAGTGATCTATAGGTAAGTGGTCCAAGTGACATACCAATGAACACCACCCAAACTCTGGAGGTCCCACTGCAGGGAACAATACGATGGGTTGCTAATGTACTTAACGCACTGTTATGCATATCCGCTGATTAACAATACAACTCTGGGGGATATCCCATTTAACAATAGGCCAACTGTAATACATGCAAACTGCTCCCTCCCACCCAGGGGACTACACAGGTATATATACTCTGTTTCACTTCCACGCCACCATATCCTCTGAAGATGCCGGCCACAGATGCAGGCAAAACGTCAGGAGAAAATACTAATAGACCACAGCCTCAAAACCCGGAAAACCCACAACAACCTATAGTTTCTCAAATATTTTTATTTTACTTTTTGAAATACACAAAAACATACTGCTGAGTAGTTGGAAAACCTAGACCCTCGCTATGCCTTAATGTTTTCCATTGTTGTTCTGTCACGATCCTGGCATTGCCACTGCAAGGATGGGAGCGTGATCCTAACACTCCGCACCTGGCTGGCTGCCTGTGGAAGGGTAACATTGTGAGGAATGAGAGGGCTCCAGTTGAAAGTGCAGTCCCAAGCTGAAGAAGATGGCTACGCGCGCATTGCATTATTGTAGGATGAAACTTGGACTGTGCGGCAAAGAATCTTTGGACTGTGAAATTGAGAACTCATAGAATACTGATTAGGCCAGAGAAGAATGTTTGCAAAGTAACACACCTTAAGGCTGGCAAGCGCTGATGTTCTGACCCTACCTTACATGACTGAAAACTACTGGGGCATTTGATACATAGGTCTGATGCATAGTGCATTTCCTGACAACATGATACATGAGCTATTCTTCTATTCGTAACTTTTTATTAGTAAGGGACATAACGACACGAATTATTCTTTCTAATTGCTTGATTGGCTTTACACAATAAAAGGCTTGGAACCCTGGCAACCATCAAAACATGTCTTTTCCTCAAGGAGTGAAGAACGTGGCTATAAAGAGGGGGAGGTTTCCAGCTCCATTTTATGACTCTTCTGCCACGGCAAATGGGGGTCATCCACCTTTCCAAGAACGCCTGATCAACGATTCAGTGAAAGGGACCGTGTGTGTGTGAGTATGTATGAATGTTTGTATGATATTCATGTGATTTTGTATTTTATGTCTTAGTAAATGTTACATGCATAGTGTTTAAAACCCAGATCTGGTGTCCCATGTGTCTCTATTGAGAATTCTATAGTTTGGGGTGGCTGGATTTCTCTCTGGATCAAAAGTACCAAATAAATCTTGGTGCATGACAACATGAGTGACACATGCCATCCTTCTGCAGTGCAGCGGGCTACGTCCCATGCTGCACTGGGGAAGGAAGCACATAGATCACACTTCCTCCCTTTCTGCATGGCTGCTGGTGCATCGCACAATTGGGGGCCATTACTGGATTTTTTTGTGGTAATCGAATATCCTGCAATTGCGAAACAGAAATGGCCCTTGTTTACACAAGTTCAACTGAGGATGAATACTCAAGTTATGTTGGCTACTTTAATGTTATCAATGATTCTAAACCTTGGCATTCTACACTTTCAACTATTTTACCTTTCTATCTCTAAAGGGGCTTAACTAAAGTTACTTCAGCCTTCCCAAGTGAAAGCTATTTGGCTGTTAAGTGATACCTACAAGAAACTTCTTGAACAATCTTGGTAGAAGTCCCATAGGGAAGAAAGGATAAACACCACCTTTCTCCAAATGCGTTTCTTGCTAGAGAGTTTACTTCCACATTTATTCCTGAACTCATGTTGATCCATTTGTATTTATTTTAGTCTGAAGAGACTTACACTCTGAGGCTGGCATTCTGTTCTGTTACGTGCATGGATGCCACCCAATGGGCTATTTTTTGATGGTTTCTAGGGGATGATTTTCTATCCCTTCGAAACACATCTGAGTCTTCCACCCATACCATCTAAAAATACCTGGGAGGGGCCACTGGTTCTTACCAGTGAAGAGAGAGGAGGCAATTTAGAGGGGGAAGTTTCTGGCCTGAACTTTTAGGAGAAGGGAAAGCAGGGTGAACTCTATTTGGGAATATACTTTTTTCTCTCCTTTTCACAGCTCAAATCAATTATCCTTTCCACAGTTATCTTCCTAATCTTTTTACAAAAAAAAAAAAAAACCACCTGATTTTCATGCATTTTTCATGCTGCAAATGCCCATAAACCACCCACAAATGCAGCAGCATACTGCACATCAGAACCTCCCTCCAAATGGTTGAAAATTGGCTGAATGTGAAAACCAGAAGTGTTATGGCATCACTTCATGTCCTCTGAGACATGCTGGTGTAGCCTACAACATAATTAGTTACAATGGTAAAAATTATGTTATTGTCCTCTCTGCATTTGCCTGCCCCTGCTGTAGATCAATGGGTGCTGCTGCTTTGGTCTCTGGCCCTTAAAATCTTAGACTGAAGCTCTGGTGTTTCCCTGATTGACACAAATACCAGACATCATCCTGAATATTTTGGCAAACTGTTGCCCCCCACCTGGAAACAAAAACAGTGACTTGCCCTTGCCCCTATTAAACATCACCTGAACTTTAAGAGATGAAAATATATTTGAGTCAAAATTAGATGTATCAGGCACATTAGATGCATCAGGTCCATCTCTGCGAGATAATAGAATCTGACCCAATCTTCCTCTTTGCCTTACCAATAACTTATCACAGGGGGAACACACTTTCATTTTTTATCAAGATAGTCAATTTATGAGATGATTCTTGTATGAAAAATTTATGAGATGATTATTGTATGGAAAAGATCTACCCTCAAGAAAGATCCTGCTCAGTGAAATGTGTTTCAATGTGGGAAGGGAGGGAAAGCCAGCCAACTACTTTGCCCTCTCCGAGGGTGTTCTATATTTTCTGTTAGAATCATGTGGTGTTACATGTCTTCAGCTCAACTCTCAGTTATGGTAATCCTGTCACTGAACTTTCTTGGCAAGATTTATTAGGATGTTTGCCATTGCCTTCCTCTAAAGCTGAGAGGGTAGAATATGTCCATGGTCACCAAGTGGGTTCCCATGACTGAAGCCAAGATTGGGACCAGGTTTTCTCAAAATCCTAGGCCAGAGCTTTCCAAACTTTTCATGTTGGTGACACACTTTTTAGACGTGCATCATTTCATGACACAGTAATTCAGTTAGTAATTCAGTAAGCACAGACAGCCCTCCCACCCGAGCCTGGCCTGCCACCACTGCCTTCACTGGGGTCTTCCTCAGCCTGGGGTGGCTGCAGAGGCAGCCCCTTCACCTAGGCCTAGCCCACTGTGGTGATAGGAGAGGCAGCTCCTCTACCCATTATGTTTGCACAACACACTTATGCACTGTGGCCGACACACTAATGTGTCATGGCACATAGTTTGGAAAGCTCTGTCCTAGGTCAACACTCAAACCGAACTCTATCACACTAGCTGTCTGAAAGAACCATGTCTTCTCTGAATATTCCATGGTCCTGATGCTTAACACTGCATGTTTGATTTTCAAAAGCAAAGCAAGAACTGGACTGTGATGTGTGCAGGAGATAACAGTGAAAAGTGAAATTCAAGCCAATCACAGTTTTTTTAAACTTAATTTTATTCCGAAGGAATAACAAAGTAATGTTAGCAATCTCTTTCCTGATGCAAGAAAGTCTTTGAAAACTGCACAGCTTTTGTAGTTTGACGCTTACTCTTTGCAAAACTTATAAGTGGTTGTTTTGTGTATTAAAAAGGTATTTTATGTAAAGAAAACAGTCAAAACAGTCTTTCTGTAGAGAAATCTTATTTTCTATGCAGAAAATGTCATTTCATGTGCAGAAAAGTAATATGGTTTATTGCACAAAATAATTGGGTGTTAATTTTTTGTGGAATAGGTCCCAAACAACATAGTTTCTGTGTAGAAGGAACACTGCTTTCTTTGTGAACCAATCATGTCTGAATTCTGGAAAACAAAAAAAGTTTCAAACTGCAAAGGTTCTCATCAGTCCAGGATTTTTTCCATCACTGTCCCTCAACAATTGAGAACCATTCTTTTCCACCATTTTTTTTTTTAATAGAATATTTTTTCCATTCCTCCAGAAAAGGCTGTCTCATGTTTCCTTTACCAAACCTGCCCATAAGAACTGTGGTACCATAAGAAAGCCTTCTTTGGTTTTCTTAAAACTCAAGCAGGTTTCCCTAAGTAGACAAAGCCTTTAAGAGAGCACAGTGGGTGAGAAATTGCAGAAGGGGAAGATCCGGGGGGAATATTTCACCTTCCTTGTCTGCAGGGAGCAATCCAACAGGTCTGACATGATTGGAAGGGATGTCCCATCAATTTAGTTTTTGTTTTCAGCTGGTTGTCAGCCAACTTTGTAGGGTTATTTTAAGATGTTAGATAACTAGAGTACTTATTTTTACTTATTTTTGTTTCATTATAGAAAACACTTTAAATGTATTCTTCAATTAGTCTCCTTGAAAAGCTTACAGTAATCAGTATTAAGATACAGTGTGCAATCTGAAAGACAAGACAAAGAAGGAAAAATTTGAGAGGGGTAGAAGAAAAACCAGCAAAAATACTGAGGATTCCATTGTCCTGATGGATGCAAATTTGCTGCACCTGACTGTATTCTTTTTAGCTGGCATTGCATTCCTTCTCCTGCTAAATAGTCTCTTCTTTGTTCTTTTTTCCCCTTGTTTTTCTCCCCCCACCTTCTACTGTTTTTTTTTTGTTCTCAATTTGACACCAACCTGATTCTTCTCCCATTCCTTGGGTGGTCAGATACCTCAGTTAAAGGTTCCTTTGGTGTCAGTTGGAAGAGGGCATGATGGCTAATATGTGTTAGTTCTTTTTCCTGACTCTGACTTTAAAATTTAATGGAGCTTCCCATGAAAATAAATAACCACTACAGAATTAATTTTTATACTGACAGAGGGGTTCAGGGTACATTACAGAGACAATGAATAACTGTGTTTAAACTGGGGAGTCCATTTGGGCCCCGTTTCCTTCCTCGTCTTTGAAAAGCTTTTGGAGGATGTTTTTCATCTTCTCTCTCCTTTGACCTTTCTTTTGTCTCCCAACCAGGAAATAAATGAGGGGGTTAACGCTACTGTTTAGGGAGGCACCCAGGAAAATGCATTTAATCACAATATGATATCCCATCTCAGTATCTGTAAAGATCAAAAGAAAAGCATTCACTGGAAAAGCAAATATGAGGAAGAAGAGGAGAGTAAGGAAGATGACTATCAAGGCCTTCCTCCGTTTATGGTCTGATGACTTACAACAGATTGTGATGAAGAGGATCAGAGAAGAGATAATCATGAGAGGAGGACAAACCAAGGGAGTCATAAAAAGCATTTCGAATAATATATCAGATATGAAATCTAAAGACAAAATGCATGGAACTAGACAGAGCAGGAAGGAAGTGAGCCATAGGAGGGCACAAACTGTAGGAGACAGATAGGTCGGGCGGTGGCATCGATGCCAGAGTGGGCAGAGGACCGACACACACCGGTCAATGCTGATGGCTGTCAGTAGAAATTGCCCAGTCAGGTTCAAGAAGAGAAAGACGTCCATAAATATCCTTATCCACAAGTAATACACATTTCTGTCTGAAAATGAATATATAATATAGACAGGAGAATAAATAACTATGGACATGAGGACCCCAAAGTCAGCAACAGCCAAATTCAGGATGAATGTTGTGAAAGGATTTCTCTTCATCCGGAAGCCAAGAAGCCAGATGACAATGCCATTCCCCACAAGTCCAAAACTGCTAATGAGAAAAGCAAGGCTCCAGATAACTTTGCAGTCTGAAGAAGAACAGGTGAAGATGAAGTCATAACCTGAGCTATGGTTGGTTGAGAATCCAGTTTCATTGCATGTTTGGTATTCTTCTTCATCACCCAAAGGGGACAGACATGCCATGCTAGAATTAATCATGAGGCTGAGGCCTTCGTTCTGGGTTCTTTCTTGTACATTCATGCTAAGAGAGAGAGGGGAAAAAAAGAGGAGAACAGTTAAACTCAGTTCCTGCTATCGTGCTGAACCGTAATGAATCGAAGAGGTAACATTTGTATCCTTGGCTGTTTGAACTAGGTGAAACTGAGTATTCCTTTTAGGGATGCAGTGCTCATTAATTTTCTTCTCAAAGGAACAAATTTGTAAATTTAGCAATTTGATTCTCACAGTGAGAAAGTCTTTGGAAAACATCAAGCCAATTTGCTATTTGGGACTCCTTTGCAAATTTCAACATGTTTGTGTTTCTCACAGAAAAGTCTTTTTCTGTGCAGAAAAGGACACATAAATTACTGCTTCTATGAATTTTGTGAATTTTATGCAGAATAAGTAACCAATTACAGACTTTTCTTTCAGAGAATAATCTCTCTCTTTTTTTTTGCACAGAAATATCATCTTCTGCTCATGAAAGGTTGCTTCCTGTGCAGAAAAGGCTGTTACTGGGGATTTATCTGAGCAAAATGTGAATGTGCTTGTTTTTCACAGAAAACAGCCTTTTCTGGAAATAGACTTTTTTGTGCGGAAAATTATACTTCTTTGTGGAATTCTGTGCAGACGCAGCTGTCTCCTACACAGAAAAAAAAAAAAACTCTTCTCCATTAAAAAACATCCAAATTACACAGGGTGAATCCTGAACTGCAAAGCTTATGGTCAGTCCAGGGCTGTTCTGGTCAGTTTTCTAGCCACTCAAAAAAACATATATTTAAACCATTTTTCAAATATTTTTAAATATTTTTTCTATCTCATACTTGCTTCTAAGTTGTATGATGATTCCTCTGATCTGGAGGAAATGTGGAGCCACTGTCCCATATCCTGTTCTGCTTCCAGAGGAGTTTCTGTATGTATATGTGTGGGTTCCCCCCACTCCACAAGTCTGCATCTGCTTAACAATCACTCACCTTTGATTGGTATATAATGGATTAGTGTCCATTACCTGTCTGTTTCCCATAAGATTGCACCCTAAGACACAAGATCATACTTCAGTTCTTTATTCCTTGATGTCCTATCTATATAAACTATGGATATGAAAGTCTCTCAGTTTCCCTAAAGTTCATGGAATTCCCCCATGCATTTTCTTCACATCATTGATTCATGCAGGGGATATAACATTTTGTATTTTTGCTCCGGTAATATTTATTCATGCATTTTAACTAATTCACACAACTTCCTCCACTGAATAAAGCATGTTTCAATATGTTGAAACATGCTTTATTCAGTGGGAGAAGTTGTGTAAATTAATTGAATGAATTAGTTAAATGAATATAAATATTTTAACCATTTGCCAGTTGAAATATTTACATACTTTGTGAACACTTCATGTCTTCTGAAATATCCTGCAAACCTTACAGATGTGTGAATGTTCAAGGTAAGATGTGTAGTTTCTTTCAGCAAGTCCCAGGAGGTGTGAAAAAGCACTGTTCATCAAGATCGTTGGGTGTTGAGGTCTTTCTTTCATACCCTAATATAAACCAGAGGGCATATAGAGAAATATAGAAGTGTACAGTGGTAATAAATTGTCTCTAATATATTTATTCTCCTTTTTCAAATACACACACACACACACACAGCTGAATGGTAGGGAAACCTAGTTTAGTGGGGAGATTGAAATAATTAAGACAAGTTGGTTGCTTTAATATTATGAATGGTTCTAAGGCTTGGCATTCTTCAAATTACACTATTTTATCTGAATAACTCTGAAGAGGCCTAACTAATGTTACTTCAGTCATCCCAAGTGGAAGTTATTTGGCTATTAAGGGACAGTCATGAGAAACATCATGGACAACCTTGCTAGAAGAAAGGATAAACACCACTTTTCCCAAATGTGTATCTTGCTACACAGCTTGCTTCTACATTTATTCCTCTGCTTCAACTGATCCATTTGGATTACTCTTAGTATGTAGAGGATTACACTCTGGGACTGGCATTCTTTTAATGGTTTGCACATTTGCACGGATACTACCCAGGTAGCTGTTTCTGGATGGTCTCCAAAGGGCTACTTTCTTGCCCTTTGCCACCCATCCAAGCTTTCCATCCACATTATCTGTAAATCCCTGGGATGGACCATGCTGGAAAGGGAGGAGGCAATTCAGAGGAGCAAGTGGTTGGCCTTGGCTTGGAAGGGACAGGAAAGAAGGATGTACACATTCTGAGAGTACACTGTTTCCTCTCCCTTTCATAGCCCAGAACAACCCCTTCTGAATTCTCTGTCTGAATTTTCATGCATTTTGCATGCTGTAAACACTCACAAGCCACCCACAAAGGTAGCAGCTTAGTTTGCTTCAAAAACTCCCTCTAAATGGCAGATTTTAGGTGAAAACTGGATGAAAATGGAAACCAGAAGTGATATGGGGTCACTTTTAGTGTTCTGAGACATGCCAGTGTAGCAAAAATTGTTCCATTTCCCTATCTGCAATTACTGCCCTTGATCTAGACCACATGTCTGAAACACAAGGCCCGTGGGCTGAATCCGGCCCTTCAGGCCATTTCATGTGGCCCTCGCACCTCTCATGCAGCTGCAGCATTTTCCCTGCCTGGCAAGCCAATCCCCACACTGCGAGTCCCCAGCTGCTGGTATTCTGCTGGTATTCCATGCAGCCTGTGAGAGTTGGACAGAGGAGCAGTCAGAAGTAGAAGCAGATTGCAAGTACTGGCTGCTGGGCCCCTCTTCAGAATACTGGCAGCCGGGGGCCTGCAATGTGGGGATCAGGATGACCAGGTACCTAGAGGGGCATTGGGGGACAGAAATAGTTACAGGGGAGGGGGGCAGAAAGAGGCACAGGTAATATTTGTCTGACGACTTAAAAAAATAACTTTTTAGAATTCATTTTTCAATAAATTGGACAATAGTTGTGCACTTGAATGTCTGTTTGCCATTATTTTCCTAGACTTCTAGTTTCAGAACTAGTTATTGCTAAAACCAGTAATAATCAAATGCAGATAATAATAATAATAATAGTTTGTTTATTTATTTGTATCCCTCCTCTCCACACAGATCGAGGCAGTGAACAACATGAAATACATTATACATTACAAATAGCATGTATGGTTTACAATGTGTTTTAGCTAATTGCCCCCAACAAGCTGGGTACTCGTTTTACCGACCTGCAGAAGGATGGAAGGCTGAGGCAATTATTCAATATGATCAAAGAGTAGATACATTTATATAGTCTTACAGATAGAACCAGCCCTTTGAGGGCAACCATAATGCTGATGTGACCCAAGATGAAATTGAGTTTGACACCCCTGATCTAGACCAATGGATGCTGGTTTCTCCATGCCCCTTAAAATCTTAAAGTGACAGTCTACTTTGTTCCTAAATGACTGAATCATAGAATTATAGAGTTGAAAGAGACCCTAGGGGCCATCGAGTCCAACCCCCTGCTACGCAGGAGCACCCATCAAAGCCCTCCCAACAGATGGCCATCCAGCTTCTGCTTAAAAACCTCCACTGCTGGACAGCTCTGGCCATCAGGAAGTTCTTTCTGAGGTTCAAGTGGAATCTCCTTTCCTGCAGTTTGAATCCATTGCTCCTTGTCCTAGTCTCTGGAGCAGCAGAGAACAAGTCTGCTCCCTCCTCAACATGACATCCTCAACATAACATGAAGTTAGGTTAATATTAATACGGGCAAGAGCAAGCCACCTTTTGCAGTGTGTGTGTGTGTGTCAATATTCTCTGTAGGGACAGTAGTTTGCTGGAAGATTAGCAGTTTGGTGAGTGGAATTTGAAAATCATGGAATCTAGGAATAGAAAAAGATATTTGAAAATTCTTTTTTAATTTTTTTTTTTAAAAAACATGATTTTTAATTATCAAGAAACATCTATGAAAGGAATCCTGTATTGCATCTTCACAGAATGTATTGTGAACAAAATTTGCACATGATTTTCTTGCACAGAAGCCAACATTTTCTACTCAGGAAAGAGCATTATCTGCATGCACCCCCCACACATGAAATTTGTGCAGATTGCATCTCAAAATGTGGGGAATTCTTGAAGTTTTTTTTTTTTTTTTTTTTTGGTAGCAGACAAAAATGCTTTTGGTTCCTTTGAGAACACAATTAATGAAGAATTAATTTCCTAATGCTATCGGAGTGAAACTGCCAGTCACTCAACCAAAACAGGGTAAACGGGGAGGAGAGATACTTTTCCATCAAAGTTATTTCAGCAGCACACATATCTTGAAGGAGTGCTCAGGTATCTTGAATCAGTACCTAGTCAAAATATTTGCATTTTTAGACAGGGATCAATGTGAGCTTATAGTGCCTATGGCATTAAAAAATAAACAAAAACAAAAACAACAATGAAACCTCCCTCCAGAATACGATATTGACTGTGAAATTCAGTTTCCAAATATACTTAAGTATCAGTTTAAATAAAGCAACCTATAAGATGTTATTACCACATCATGCTGATTATCTTGTGAGAGTTTAAATTATGAGCTTTAATTTGTTTTAAATGAATGTTTTTAATATGTATTTATATACTCTTTTAAATCATGTTGAATATTTTTAATTGGTATTTATTTTAATAGCATGTGCATTTCTATACTGCTTATCAGCTAAGTGCTCTCTAAGCAGTTTACAATGTACTTTACCTAATTGCCCCCAACAAGCTGGGTACTCATTTTACCGACCTGCTTAAGGATGGAAGGCTGAGTCAACCTGTCAGGATTGAACTCACAACCTTGTGGCTGCAGTACTGGCATTCAATCAGTGCACCACCAGGGCTCCTTATCTATTGTTCTACAGCGCCTTGATCCTTAGGGAGAGGCAGGTAAGACATTATAGTAGTATAGTTATAGTAGGAGTAGGAGTATAGTTATAGTAGTGTAATTATAGTAGGAATAGGAGTATAGTTATAGTAGTATAATTATAGTAGTAGAAGTAGCAGTTGTAGCAGCAGCAGCAGCAAAGAAGGCAGTTTCTCCCCAGTGTGGACTTACGATGCACAACATAAATGCATGTCCCTCTCATGACTAGAGCTTGCCTTAGGTGTTCAGGAGGTTTTCTTCAAATAAACATGAGTAGCTTATGCATCGACCTTACCTATCCCCCGGCTTCACCATGCTTAAATAAAAAAAAACTTACTGTAATGGGCTTAAGAGCAAAAAAGCACATTACATATTCATCTGTTATTTGGCAGGCTTGATTCTCTCAGAACAGGCAGCTCTCCTCATGAATGCTTTTTCAGTTCTGCCAAGAAATAATAATAGGTTATTGGCATTTCCTTTAAAAAATGAAATTTAAAGGCATGTAGCAACCCCATACATACAGCTGTCTGAAGTTAGGCAGCTATACCCCACTCTGATCTGATGAACTAGACTTAGTCGATGAAAACTTATACTACCAACTACTTTCTCTCAGTAGGTCCCAAAGATGCTACAAGATCCAGACTAACATGACAATGTCTTTCTGTGCTCTTTGCCAACATTTTCCTGGGGAAAGAACACTGACATTGTTTAGGAATTCTTCCACCATGAGATCTACACAAAGATTCTATGTTTAGTTTTCTTTGAATGCATGCAGGTGAGAGTGTGGATAGCATACACCATCCTGCTTCAACTTCTGCACGGTTAATAAACCGATGCTCTCCTGGTTATTTTAGATCAGAGCTTCTTATTATGACTTGAAAAGCTTTTCAAAGGTTCCTGCAGAGTCTTTCTTATCCTTCTAAATGATACCTTCTTAATTGAAACCTCCAGAGATTGAACTGGTGACCGTCTGCATGCAAAACATATGTTCTCCTTCCACGGGGCTATGCCACCACCACTACCACCACTATGCAAGTACTTCAACTTAAGATAAAACATACCTGTGAGGAGCTATGGATGAACAATCCTCAGAGAGAGTGAGTCATTAGCAGCAGCAAGAGGCATACTGTTTATGGCTCAGATTCTTACAATGATATAAAACGGCTTCCTATTCTTAACTGCAAAGAGCATGTGCCTCACATCTGACTTGCTCTCTGAACATAAATAACTGAATTCAGTTATGACTGTACAAAATCTGAAACTACGCATGGCTTTCCCATAAGTTTTCTAAAGAAGAGCACTACCCTGGTCCTAAATGGGAGGCATGCCTCACATTTTGGCCTAGCAAACTTGGAATTACAGGGAAGGGTTCCCTCGGGGAGGGGAGGAATTCCCTTCTTCCAGATGATTTCACAGAGCTAGCCAAAGTCACTTTCCTGTCTGATGCAAAGGCCTGAATCCTATTATTCAGTTTAGACTAGAGTAGATCCTTTCATCCAACAGGATCAAACCATATATTGGCAATTCAACCACTGATTCAGAGGCTCTATTCTAGTCAGGACAAACCATTGCAATGCCTTCTCCCCCACTTCATTCTACAGAGGCAAGCAAGATTTTAATTTTACTTCAGTACTTAAGATGGGACACTATATCATTCTACCTGAGAGCAGAACACTCCTTTAAGGGCTGAATTCATAGTTGGTCTTCAAACAGAAGGAGGTGTCTGGAGGGCTCTGAAGGAATGGCCAGGGGGAATCTGTTGTGCCATGAACCTCTCTTCTGGGACAATTATCTCCTTCTATCCAAAGGAAGAACTGTCTAACATTTCATCTAAAGTAGAGCAAGAAGGCTATTAGCTCACCAGGGATTGTATAAAAGTCACTGAAATTTCATTGTTTTGGTGGACTCCCAAAAGTCAAAATATGAGGAGAGGAGGGAGAACATACATTAGGAGCTCAATTATGTTAATATTTTATACGTGGGTCACATATTTCTACCTCATTTTCCATCCAAAATAGGCTCAGAATGTAGTGTACAAAAATAAGAAGCAAGAACTAGAAAAGATATAATCAGTTACCACATAATAACAAAGCATAAACAATGGTTATAGAATTCACAGAACAACCAGAATACTTTTGCAATTTTTTTAAGCCCCTCAGCCTTATCTTGAAAATAAAACTGTCTTTACTAGCTTCCTGAACATTACAAACCAGAAGGAGGCACTGAGAGAAAAGATGATAGCAATCTTTAAATATCTGAAGGGATGCCATGTAGAAGATGGAGCAATCTTGCTTTTTGCTGCTCCAGAGACTAAAATATTAACCAAAGGGCTTAGTTTGAAGCATGGTGGAATCATAGAGTTGGAGGATACCCCAGGGGCCATCCAGTCCAACCCTCTGCTATGTAGGAACACACATCAAAGTATTCCCGACAGATGACCATCCAGCCTCTGCTTAAAAACCTCCAAGGAAGGAGCCTCCACTACACTCCGAGGCAGCATATTCCACTGCTGGACAGCTCTGACTGTCAGGAAGTTCTTCCTGAGGTTCAGGTGGAATCTTCTTTCCTGCAGCTTTGAATCCATTGCTCCTTGTCCTGATGCTGATGGTGCTTTCTCCATTGATGACTCATTCTTAATTCCGCAGATTTGGACATAGAGATCCAAAGGTGCCCCCCCACTTTGATGTTGTTACCAGGCTATACAATTCCATTCCATGATAAAGTTCAATTGGCAAATATCATCTAATTTGCACGAGATGTAAATTATACAATGCTATGGCTGCAATGCCATACTGGTGAGAGAGGACAAGTGAACACGTGCAATGCAAAAGTAGGTTATATGGGACCTCAGAGCATGGCCAGGTCACAGTCAGGAAATTCCCAGTGATAATGGACTCACAAATGTCTCCTAACATCTCAATCTTTAGAAATAATAGTGCCTGAAACTGCCTCCACAGAGCAACCGATTGCCTTCAACCCTCTTCCTCTGCCAGCTGAAATTCCTCTTTTGCTTCCTTACCTGTTCTGCCATTAAAGAGCTGTCACAATTCCCATGAGTTGCTTGTTGCCCAATGCTACAAATAAGAATATTGAAAGAATCCAGAATAAATTTCTAAGGATTTTACTGGGAGTGTCAAGACATCCTCCAGACCTGGAAGTCAGAGCTGAACTTGGAATGACAGCTGTTTAACATCTGTGCCTCTTTAGACTATTTAATTTTTGGATCAAGTTATCCCAAAGAAGGGATGATAGGCTTCCCAAGATCTATTTAAATGAAAAAGCATTTAATTCTATAACAAATTCCTGGTTTTCTAATTTTTCAAAAATGCTTTCAAAGCAGGGCTTGAGTGTTGAGGCTGCTAGTCAGTGTAAGTCTAATATTAGAAATATGTCCAAACAAAGAGTGAGAGACGTCAGAATGCAATTAGGCCTAGCTGTGCTGTCTTTAGTAAGATCTCTGGATAGGTTAGCAAGAACCAAATTCTTTTCCAGGAAGAAATATACCTGTTTTTTTACAATGAAAAAAGATTTATGCATGACCTTTATGCATCTTCGCTTCAAGAGTATGGATACTAGGATGTTACAAGGACATTATTAAGGCATCCCTATTCAAGATAGCATGTGTATATGTGGGGCATCTAATGCTGAAGATCTTGCCCATAACAGATTGCATTGTCAGTTATATGCTAACATTAGAGTGCACTGTTTTGACCCTTTCCTAGATAGTTGGAGGGAATGGGAAGATGAGTCTAAACTGACTTTTCTGTTGTAAGGGGTTAATCCCATTGTGATTCTTCGGGTTACCCTTTTTGCTGTTAAAGCAGCTAAACTGAGGAAATAAGGAGCAGACAAAAGGTCCACCTACATGTTTCATGTGATATTTTTATTATTAGAGGGTTTTTTTGATGACTCAGAGGGGCTGGTCTTTCCTAATTTGAAAAATGGTTATTTTAAATGCATATATTATTTAATTTAATATATAAAAGTCAAAGTTTCTGTTTTTCTGTGTCAGGTGAAGACCTCATATGATTTGCTGTGTCAGGTGAAGATCTCATATGATTGGCTGACTAGGAAGATTCTACGGAATCCTAGGGTTTGCAGTTTAGGGAGGAACCTTTAGAATTCTCAGCCAGAGAATAGGTTGCTTGCTATAGGGATGAGGCCTAGCAGCAAGGAGGAGGGCAGTGTATTCTCTCAGGAGCCTGACCTCTGTATGTTAATAACTCCAAATACAGATTGGATTGAGGAATATGGGGAAAAGTTACAGGTACTGGACAAGACAGTTTGGGGAATTAGGGACACAGGATCTCAAATCTTTCTAACAAGTATTACCTATGAGAAAATAAAATCCCAGACAATGCTGGGTATAAATGCTAGTATTTTATAATTCTTAGCAGTCATTGATGTGTCTGATTGCTGATGTTTCTGTTTTCACTCTTATTTTTCTGTCTGTTTGAAATAATCTGAAGGTTTATTCAGTAAAGACATAAGTTTGTGTGTGCTAAAGCCATTAGCTTGTTCCAGATCCCATTGTCTACTCTACCAAATAGCCATTAACATCTTCCCCCTCAAGGTGGAAACAGGGTATTTAAACCCTGACTCTGAGCCAGATACTTCATTAGTACTCTGGACATAGGCTGACACTCTGCTGTTCTGATTCCCAATCTTGTACTACCCTTGCATCCTTAGTCTGAGCCACATCGCTTCATCTCCTCTCTCCAGATAGGTAACTATCACCCACTTCACCCTAACTTCTCACTATCCAATTGTGCCTTTCTTTTCCTTCAGCTAGTGTTGTGTGATTGAAAGACTGCTGGTATCTTGTGTGAGTGTGATTGTTAGTTTCCCCAAATAAAACAAAACTTACTTTTGAAATCTTCGACTGGTATCTGTGCATTAGTACCGGTATACATAGGTGTAAAAGATCCTGCTAGATAATTCCCCCTCTCGCAGGCCTCCCCTTTGAGCTAATATCCCCTTTTTCAACGAGGCACTGAGCCACCCATGTTTTGGGGTAACAAAATCCTTTTCTACTTTCATAGAAGTTTCTATGGTGATTTCTCTGTAAGGTTTGTTCTCCCAATCCTGCTTCTGCCAACCAAACATTCACCTTTGATTGGCATACAATAGATTTGCCAAGATAGGAGTCCTCTAGCTCTCTGTTTCTCCATAAGATGACAGCTTAAGACATCAGATAACTATTCAGTTCTTTATTTCCTGACAACCAGATCATATAAAGTACTAGTGTATTTACCCAGCATTGCCCAGGATTTTATTTTCTCATAGGCCCTTTTCGCATTAAGGTTTCTTGCGCGAGCGGGGGAGGGCGGCTCATGCGAGAAGGCTCCTCTGGGAGGCTGCCATTTTCCCCCTCCTTCCTTCTGCAGGCAAAGGAACGAGGGGGAAGCGGCAGTGTCGCGCGAGCCGTCCTCCCCCCTGGGCGAATCAGGAGCCTGTCGCGTCCATCCCCCCCACTCGTGCGAGAAAGGAACGTGTCGCGTCCTCCCCCCGTGCGCGCGAGAAAGGAGCCTGTCGTGTCCGTCCCCCCGCGCACGCAAAGCAGGAGGCTGTGCGTCCGTTCCCCCCCGCGGGCACGCACGAAGCAAGAGGCTGTCGCGTCCATCACGCTAGCGCCCTGCCCCACCCCGCCCCGCCCCTTCCTTCCGCAGGGGCGGAGGGAAGGAAGCGCGACCCGGCCACCTCCCCGACGCTCCGCACAGGAGGTAAGTGCACGTGGGCGCTAGGAACGTTGCGTGAGCGCGGTGATTTTTGCTTTGAGGCAAAAATAAAACCCCGCGATCGCACCGCTTCAGCCCCGTGAGCCCGGCAGAAGTGGGAGTGCGGCGTGCAGAGCGACGCTCCCACTCCCGCGAGGCTCACGGGGTTGTCACGCGACAGAAAGCCCGTGAGAAAAGGGGCATAGATAACACTTGTTAGAAACACCTTAGGAATGACCTTACCTTATCTTCCTTTGGGAATTAGATGCAGTTGAAATACACAGATTTAATATCTTGTGTCTCTAATTCTCCAAACTGTGTTGTCCAGTACCTGTAACTTTTGTCTATATTCCCCAATCCAATCTGTATTCAGAATTGTTAACATACAGAGGTTTGGTTTCTGAGGCAAATACACTCTCCTACTTCTTCTTGCTGCTAGGCCTCACCTTCATAGCAACTGGCCAGGCCCAAGAGCTCTCTGGCTGAGAATTCTAAGGGCCCCTCCCTGAACTGCAAACCCCAGGATTCCATAGAATCTTCACAGGCGGCCAATCGTATGAGGTCTTTACCTGCCTGACACAGACAAACTCACACAGTTTGACTTTCATATATTAGATGGATATGAAAATCTCTCAAATTCAATGGCCCTTTCCATACCTTACCTTGTCGTGGTGGCATCTGTTGACGATCCTGGCAGCGGCTCTCCTGGGAGGGGAGTGTGATGGGAGTGGTCCCCTCTACACTGGCTACCTCTGCAATGAAGGAAGTGTGATAGCTCCACCTCTTCCTTCCTCAGCACAGCTGGGTACTTTCCCAGGTTGTTCTGGGGCAGGAAGCAAAGCCATTGTGCTTCTGGCCCTTCCACAGACCAGATAAGCCTGGGATGGCAGTTTTATTGTAGGTCATTGATGGTGAAAACCAGTCAATGATTTAATCTGTGATTGCACCACCTGGGGAGGGGAGAAGGACAGGATCATGACAATATCATTCAGAACCGTTGTCATGGTCCTGTTCTTTTCCTGTCCCCATGAGGGTTGGGAAGGTGGAGTGGGAGGGGCCAATAAATTATGTCTAATCCCCACCTGCATTTTCTTCCCATTTTTTTGTTTTATATAGATGTTATAAGCCTTGTATATTTGCTCCAGTGAAATTTATTTATATAACTTCTCCCATTGACTTTCTCATGGACTGTATATCTCAATGCAGTTATGACTGCCTGAAATCTTTGGCTGTTAATTGCTTTCCCACAGCTTCTCAGCATAACAGCGCATCTTGTGACATACAGACTTATTCCAAAGGTGAGGCCTGTTTCATGTTCTGGGTTAACCCACTTGCAGTCATGGTGGGGAGGTCCTGTCAAGCCACATGTCAGCTTCCTTTCTAGTGAAGTTACCTGGGAAATTTCCCTATTTTCTTTATGTGGGCTTCATACACCCACACTAAGGTAGTGTTAGTGGCAGTCTAAATGAAAGGGATATACTGGGGATATTCTGACCAGGACCAGTTATAGGGAGCATATGTCTCCCTTGCTGAAACAGATTCACTGGCTACCTCTTCTTTTCTGGGCACAATTCAAAGTGCTGGTTGTGACCTATAAAGCCCTATATAGCTTAGGTCCAGATTATTTGAAAGACTGTATCTCCCTGTGCAAATCTGCCAGTTTGCAGTTCTGCAAAGGGAAGCTTGATTTCAGTCCCACTACAGTCCCAGGTTTCTTTGGTGATGACATGAGGGAGAGCCTTCTCAGTGGCTGTTCCCACTCTTGAGAACTCCCTTCCATGGGAAGCTAGGCTGGCCCCCTTCCTGCTCTCCTTTTGCTAGCAGGCAAAAACATTCCTATTCAAGTAGTCTTTTTAGGCCATTTCTGCACTACCACTGTTGTAGTGCTATTATTCCACTTTCAACATTCTATGGACTCCTGGGCTTTGCAGCTTTCGGAGAAGTATTTAGAATTCTCAGCTAGAGAGTTCTTTGGCCTCAGTCAACTACAAACTCCAGAATACTTCAGGAGGTTGAAAGTGGAATAATAGCACTATAGCGATGTAATGTGGAAATGACCTTAGTGTTTACTCAGGATGTTTTATTTAATTTTTAAAAAAGAAATCTTGTATGTTTTTATAATGATTTTACACTGTTTTTATATTGTTATTTTAGTTGTTTAAAATTATATTGCAAATGTTTTTAACTTTCTTGGAAGCTGCTCTGGGATGGCATATAGATAGATAGATAGATAGATAGATAGATAGATAGATAGATAGTGTTGTTCCACCAATCAAGAAGTAATTCAATGGGTTGACTGTTACTGGGGTTAAAGACATGTATGGGTGAAAATTTTGCTTCAATTTGCCTTTTATGAGAATTCAGATTTTATGAAATTGCAGGAGAGAAAAAGCTAAATTGCCCATCCCTTGTAAAACATAAGGAGTTTTTCAAGAGAGGAAAAAAGGATTACCAGTCTAATTCAGGTTATCATAGTTGAATGCAGCTGATTTGTAATCTGTCTTTCTTTGAAACTAAAGAAACAAACCTTGGAAACTGATGTATGAAATTGCCAGTTTCAGTAACTTCTGTATTCATATTTTTGACAATACGTCTTTATTTTTCTCCTTCTCCTCCTCTCCCCTTCTTAAATATGCAGATCTTTGCAAAATTAATTCAATTTTCATTTTGTAAAAAGGTGAGCTGGAATGAATTTCTCCTCAGCCTGACTCATTACCTCCTCCTGCTTCCAGGGCAAGAGGGAAAGTGTGATACTGTCCAGAACTGACCTCAACAAACCAGTTGAAGACATTTTAATGATAATTATGAAGGAATAGTTATTTGTTTCATTATAGAAAACAGTTTTAATTTACCCTTCAGCAAGTTTCCTGGAAAGGCTCATAGAGATCAGTATTAAGATACGGTGTACAATCTGAAAGACAACACAAAGAAAGATGGAAGAGGGATGGAAGAAAAAAAAAATGTAATGA
This sequence comes from Ctenosaura bakeri, assembly GCA_948474755.1. Taxonomy (NCBI): domain Eukaryota; kingdom Metazoa; phylum Chordata; class Lepidosauria; order Squamata; family Iguanidae; genus Ctenosaura; species Ctenosaura bakeri. The sequence continues at coordinate 84,254 of CAOLHI010005282.1, read as the reverse complement.
TGCTGAGGATTCCTTTGCTGGACCTGACTATATTCCTTTTTAACTTGCATTGCTTCCATTCTCAGTGATGGAGCTCAGAGTGTATGGAGGGAGGGCGGGAGGTGGCGGAGCTACAGTGCGAAAGGCATGGCCAGGACACACAGGGCACGGTCAGGGCGTTGTCAGGGTGTGCGGGGTGTGGCTATGGGCCAGGACATCCCAGAAACATTGCCGCCTGGGCGAATCACCCCCTCTGATCCCATGTTCCTACACAACTGTCCATCCTCCTGTTAAATAGTCTCTTCTTTGTTGTCTCTCCACGATCCCTTGCTATTCTTTTTTGTCCCTCTTCTGCTATTTTTTTTCTCCATCTGTTTTATGTTTATGAGTCTGTCACTGACCTGATTCTTCTCCCATTTCTTGGGTGGTCAGATGGCTTCTAAAGTTTCCTTTGGTATCATTTAGAGGAGAGAGTGGTGGCAAATATGCTTTCCCTGTCTTTCCTGTCCCTGACTTTAAAATTTAATGGAGCTTCCCATGGAAACAACTAACCACTACAGCATTTATTTTTTATACCTACAGAGGTAGTGTGGTGTTCGGAGCACATCACAGGCTCATTGAATAACTGTGTTTAAACTGGGGAGTCCATTTGGGCCCCATTTCCTTCCTCATTCTTGAAAAGCCTTTGAAGGATGTTTTTCATCTTCTCTCTCCTTTGACCTCTCTTTTGCCTCCCAACAAGGAAATAAATGAGGGGGTTAACACTACTGTTTAGGGTGGCACCTAGGAAAAAGCATTTAATCACAATGTGATATCCCCTCTGAAAATGTGTCAAAGTAAAGATCAAAGGAGAAGCATTCACTGGAAAAGCAAATATGAGGAAGAAGAGGAGAGTAAGGAAGATGACTATCAAGGCCTTCCTCCGTTTATGGTCTGATGACTTACAGCAGATTGTGGTGAAGAGGACCAGAGAAGAGATAATCATGAGTGGAGGACAAACCCAGGGAGTCACAAGAAGCATTTTGAATAATATATCAGATATAAAATCTAAAGACAAAGTGCATGGAACTAGACAGAGCAGGAAGGAAGTGAGCCATAGGAGGGCACAAACTGTAGGAGACAGATAGGTCGGGCGGTGGCATCGATGCCAGAGTGGGCAGAGGACCGACACACACCGGTCAATGCTGATGGCTGTCAGTAGAAATTGCCCAGTCAGGTTCAAGAAGAGAAACAGACTGATAAATAGCCCTGTCCACAAGTAATACACATTTCTGTTTGAAAATGAATATATAATATGAACGGTAAAATAAATAACTATGGACATGAGGACCCCAAAGTCGGCAACAGCCAAATTCAGGATGAATGTTGTGAAAAGATTTCTCTTCATCTGGAAGCCAAGAAGCCAGATGACAATGCCATTCCCCACAAGTCCAAAACTGCTGATGAGAAAAGCAAGGCTCCAGATAACTTTGCAGTCTGAAGAAGAACAGGTGAAGATGAAGTCATAACCTGAGCTATGGTTGGTTGAAAATCCAGTTTCATTGCATGTTTGGTATTCTTCTTCATCACCCAAAGGGGACAGACATGCCGTGCTAGAATTAGTCATGAGGCTGAGGTTTTCGTTCTGGGTTCCTTCTTGTACGTTTATGCTAAGTAAGAGAGAACAAATAAGAGGAGGACAGTTTGACGGCTTTCCTGCTATCATGCTGAAACATAACAAATCCAACAGCTAACGTTTGTATCCTTGGCTCTTTGAACTGGGTGAATCTGAATATTCTTTTTAGGGATGTACTCCTCAGCAATTTTCTTCTCAAAGGAAGGAATTAGTAACTTTACCAAAATTTTTTCTCACTTGAGAAATATCAAGCCTATTTGCAATTCAGGACTCCTTCTTTGTCAAATTCAGAGTGTGTGTGTGTATGCGTGTACAGAAAAGGGCATGTAAGTGGCTGCTTTCTATGAAGGTCAAACACATGTGAACATTATGCAGAATAAGTTACCAACTACAGGCTTATCTTGCATAGATCAGTCTCTCCCCCCCAACAGAAATATCATTTTCTGATCATGAAAGGCTGTTTCCTGTGCAGAAAAGGCTGTTATTGGGATTTTTTCTGAGCAAAATGTGAATGTGTTTGCTTTTCACAGAAACCAGCCCTTTCTGCCCAGGAAACTACCTTATCTGTGCAGAAAATAATACTTCTTCATAGAGTTCTGTGCAGAAAAGATTCTTCCCTGGACAGAAAAAGCTGTTCTCCATGGAAAAAAAAATAAAGTGAATTTTGCACAAGATAACTCCTGAATCGCAAAGCTTATTGTCAGTCCAGGTTTCTTCTGGTCAATTTTCTCATCATTCAAAAAACAAAGAAACATGTTTTAAAACCATTTTCCAAATATTTTTATATATATTTTTTCCACCCCTGCTTCCTTCTAAGTTGTATGATGATTCCACAGGGAAAATGTGGAGCCACACTTCCATATCTTGTTCTGCTTCCAGAGAAGCAGAGAAGTCTGCTTCTGCTTATCAATCACTCACCTTTGACTGGGATATAATGGATAAAGTTCCACTATCTGTCTGTTTCCCCATAAGATTGCACTCTAGGACACAAGATCACACTTCACTTCTTTATTCCTTGACATCCTATCTATATAAACTATGGAAATGAAAGTCTCTCAGTTTCACTAAGGTTTACCAAATCCGCCCCCCCCCGCATTTTCTTCACATTGTTGATTCATGCAGAAGATATAAGGCTCCGTATTTTTGCACCACTGAAGTTTGTTCATGCATTTGAAACTAATTTAATAATTTCCCTACTGAAAGAAACATGTTTCAGCATATCTTTAATCAGTATTTTAACCTTCCATGATTTGAAATATTCGCATACTTTTTGAACAGTATCTTTCCCCTCAGAAATATCCTGTAAGCCTCACAAATATGGCAATGTTCAAGGGGGGATGCAGGAAATCGTGGTGAGGAGTGGCTTGGGCAAAACAGGTCCATTCCTTAAGATTATTGGGTCTGGGGGATTTCTTTTTTTTCAACCTTAATATAAGAATGCACAAAAAAACCTCTCCCTCCAAATATGATCTTGTCTGTGAAATTCAGCTTCCTAAAATATTTAAGTATTAGTTTAAATAAATCAGCTTTTAAGATGTTATTATTCCATAATGCTGATTATCTTGTGAAAGTTTAAATTATGAGTTTTAATGTCGGAAATGAATATCTTTAATATGTACTTATATATCTTTTAAGTTCTGCTATATATTTTTAATTGATGTTCAGTAGTTTATTTCAATCTGTTTTTCTACCCCACCTCAATGCTTAGGAAGAGGCAGATAAGAAATTGTTGTAAGAGTAGAAGTGATACTACAACAATAACCACAGCAACAATAGCTGTGAAGAATGCAATTTTTTCCCCCGTGTGGAGTTACATTGCACAACAGAAATTCTTGTCTCTCTCTCATAACTAGAGCCTGATGTGAATGTAATGTGACATGCAAGAGGTTTTCTTTGAATAAACACGGGTAGTTTATACATTCTCCATCCCTCAGCTTTACCTTGCTAGAAAGGCAGTCTTGATTCTCTCAGCCCTTCCCAAAAAGTCTTTCAGTTCTGCCAAGAAAAAATTATATGGTGTTGGCAGTTCCTTGAAAAATGTATTTTAAAGGCATATAGCAACCCCAAACACACTGTTGTCTGAAGCTTGGCAGCTATACTATGCTCTGATCTGTTGAAGGAGACTTCATTTAGGAAAGCTAATGCTACGGGCGTCTTCCCCTCAGTTTGTCTACAAGTTCCCTTTGCTACAAGATCCAAACTAATGAAGCTATGTCTTTGAATTCTATTACTATTTCTGTGTTCTTTGTCAACACTTTCCTGGGAAAAGAACACAACTTGTGCATCAGAAATTCTTCCACCATGTGGTGTATACAAAGACTCTGTGCACAAGGACTGTATGTTTATTTTTCTTTGAATGCATCAGATCAGGGTGTGGATAGCATGTGTTACTCCACTGGAAACACCCTATCCTGGGGTCTACAATTTTGATATTAAAATATGATTCGATGTGCCTGAGAGGTCACCTGGATGGGCACGTAGGCAGCAATGGTCAAAGATCAAAAACCAGGTCAGGCCAGTAAAATCCCCAGTCACGTAGCCCCAGGAAACCTCAAGCTGTGCAAACCCACAATAAACAAAGAGTCCTCAGCCCCGAGATGCTGACTTGAGGGGATTAGCATGTCTTCCCCAAGTTGAGAAAGTATTCCATCAGGCGAGGACCAGAAGTCACACCACAAAACACAGCTGAAGATCCTGAGACTTTGGCAACACCTTGCAATCCCATCACACAAAGGAAATTACCAGTGTGGAGCTTTGTGCCCACTGCAACACCCATTGTTCTCCCCGGGAAAGGATTAGCCATCCAGGTACCTTTTCCCCTACAAATAGTCCCAATTTTTGACTGGTTCTTTGGAACACTCCCAGTCATCCCAGCAGACCATTTCTCTGTCCGTTGAGTGATCCCCTCAGCCCTTTCTGTGCTGAGCCCCACTTCTTTGCTGTTTTTCCCAGACCAAGGACTTCAGGACAAAGGTGCAGTATCACCCCAGCTATATCCCTTTAATTTTCCCCAATGCAGTTTCCTCTCTTTTGTTTCTTAATAGGTCTTGAATGAGTGTGTGAGTGATTGCAATGCTGCATGAGATTTTCCTTCAATAAAATCATTTATTAGGCAATTTGGTGTGGTTTTTGGCTTGACCTGACCCTGTAAAAACTGGACAACAAGACCCCACTAGGTGACCCTGCCTCTCGCATTGCTATTGCTTGTGCTTTGGCTAGTTTCCCTTCCCCATCACGTGGAGCACAGTGAGGTATCCCCCAAGGGACCCCAGAAATCAGGGTAACACATGCACCATGCTGCTTCAATCAGGGCATGATCAACAAACCAATGCACTTCTAGTTATTTTAGACCAGACCGTCCTCTTATGATGTGAAAGGCTTTTCAAAAGTTCATACAGAGTCTTTCTTATCCCCCTAAATAAACACCTTCTTAATTGAAACCTCCAGAGCTTAAACTGGGGACCATCTGCATGCAAAACATATGTCCCCCTTCCAACGGGCTATGCCACCATCACTACCACCACTATGCAAGTACTTCAACTTAAGTTACAACATACCTGTAAGGAGCTATGGATCAGCAATCCTCGGAGAGAGAGTGTGGGCAACAGCAAGAGGAATGTTATTTCAGGGATGGAATAAGTAGGTTTGCAGAGATGAGAATGTACTTACGTGAAGATTAAATGTAACATGCAAATTGCTGCAAGACAATAGGATCCCAACCCATCTTCAGCTGTGTTTAATTGGCTTGCCAACAACTTATCACAAGAGGAACTTGTTGTTCATTTATTATCAAGATAGTCAATTTATGAGATGATTCTTGTATGGAAAACATTTGCACCGAAGAAAGACACTGTTCAGTGAAATGGGTGTCCCTATGGGAAGGGAGGGTAAGCCAGCTGACTAGTTTGCACACTTCCCAGGTACTATATATTTACTGTTAGAGTCATTTGTTGTTGTTATGTGCTGTCAGGTCAACTCCAACTTATGACAATCCTGCCATAGGGTTTCCTTGTAGGATTTATTCAGAGGGGGTTTGCCATTGCCTTTGTTAACGGCTGAGCGAGCGTAACTTGCCCCTACTTACTGATTGGGTCCCCATGACTGAGCAACAATTGGTACCACATTTTCTCAGAACCTTAGATCAACACTCAGACCAATCCACAACACTGGATCTCTGACAGAATCATATCTTAATATTCCCATGTGCTTTGTGGCTGATGTTTCAAGTTTTCAGAAGCTTAGCCACTGTGGTCAGTCCAGCAACAAAGTAGAAAGGCAAAGTAGAAAGTCAAGAACAATTGATTTTACCATTATTGTTCGTGGACGACCAGTTGCCTCTTCAGTTCAGTGATTCTGTTTGGTAAAAAGCTTGAAGGAAGTGTGACCAAAAAAGTTTATTTTTTCATCTGATTTTTTCACACTTTGGCCATTTGTTGCATCTCCAGTTGTTTATTGCTGCACACCTACAGCACTACTGGCCAAGTATGTTTCAGGAGGTTATTTTTAAAAAGCACTGAATGTATACTTATTTATTTATCAAATTTATGTTGCACCTCTCTACCTGACAATACTGCTCAAGAGAGCTAACAATAAAATGCAAAACAAATAACAGTGTTACACTAAAACTTTAAAATCCATTCATTAAAAATTCATCTGTTTTAATGTTTTAGTAGGGATGGATGGAATATTTGAAAACACTCAAAAATGTCAAAAATGTTTGTTTTTTGAGTATTGAAAAACCCTAATGAGAAGAAATGGAGACTGACCAGAATCTTTGTATTTTGTGACTTGTTCTGCAACAACATTCACCAGTGGGTTTGCACAGAAAACAGTATTTGCTGTTAAGCAACCAACATTTCTGTGAAAGAAATCACACTTCATCCTACAGAGCAAATGGTGTTTCCAATGCAAAAAAAAAAAAAAAGTTGTGATTGGGAATTATTCTGTGCAAAATTTGCATGTGGTTGATCTGAGCAAAAAACAGCAGTTTCAGCACAGGGAAGAGCATTTTCTGTGCAGCACACACTATTCCTTTACACACATGTTTTTTGATACAGAAAATGCTGTTTCCTCCACAAAAATCCTGTTTTCTGTGAAAACAGCCATGGATGAGTTTTTTTACAGAAGAAGTCCTGAGTTGTGAATAGTTTTAGAAGACTTTCCTGCAGCAGGAAGAAAACTGTTAAAATTACGGCTCCCTTCTTTCCAGAAGAAACTTACTGAAGAACTACATCCCCGCGTTACATGCTGTTTTAACCTGTTAACATGTTCAATTTGTTTTTATCCTGTTTAAATAATGCTACTGTTTTAAATCTGTAATTGTTTTAAATAGTTTGTACTGTTTTACTCCTATGCTGTCCTGAGTTCCCAGAAAGAAACACTATCTCCCCGCCTCTGGAAACATCTGTGGGACAATGCTAATTTTTTGTGCTTCGTTTCCCATAAGAAAAATCATATTACATGAAGAACACATTTATCAGTTATCAAGATAATCCTCAGTAAAGTTATGAGATGATTCCTGCACGGAAAGTTTCTAAACTCTAGGCAGCAGTTCTGAATAAACACATTTCTGAGTAGAAGGGAAAAGCGGTCGACTATGTTCAACCTTTAGTAGATGATAAGTTGTTATTGCTTTAATATTGCCATGTTTACTGTGGTTAAGTGAATTATTTTGATTATCAAAGGGTTAGCTGTTGTATTCTGCTCCAGCAGCACAATAATAAATGTTGTTGGCAACTCTACATTTGCAGTCATGGAGCTCATGTGAATTACAATTAATTTCATCAGTTTGGTGATTCCCATTAAATGAAAGATGGAGGAAGGGTGGACAAGATAGGTCAGTTTTCTCAGGAAAAGTTTCCCCAGCAATCTTCACATGTTGCCTTCCCAGCCATTTATATTTGTGGAGATTATTTTTCAAAAGACCGAATGCCCATTTATTTATTTAGCCATGAATCTTGTTTACACTCCAGATAGTCAACAGAAAGATGCAAGATGTACAGAATATAAAATACGAAGCATATTACAGCATTACAGTTAAAACATTAGAAACCGTACATTTAAAAATATAATAAATATAAAAAAGCAATTACACAGCATCAAAAAAAGGAATAGAACCACCCACCAAAGAAAAATGCCTAGATTAGCTGCAAATGCATTAGACATCTAAAGCCCATCTGAACAAAAAGTGCATTTGATGGGCAGCAGAGGAATGAGACAGATGGAAGAGGCATAGTCTTCCTAGAAGCAGCCTCTAAGAAAAGTTACTTTTGATGGTATGACCTTGTTTTCAACCATATCTCTCCCTCCCTCCCAGCTAAAGAAACATCTCATATCTCATCTACATTTGTTCAGACAAGATAACTGTGTTTATCTACCATAGTTTCCTGGCATTTAACTGCTGAGAACATGTGTCCAATATAGTTACACAAATCAGTATGCACAAGATTGCACACGGACTACTTGAAGTTAATGCAAGAACCCTGTCAGTTTTGCTTTCTCTGCTATTCACATATTTAGGTCATAATTTCTTTCCATCTCAAATGAGTGACATAGGAATTTTGATAGTGAGCTGAGTCTTATAGAGTATCCCTCTACTAAAGATGGCTTAAGGCAGCTGTGGAGGTGGTAGCAAGCCTTGGCTGCCCAGTGAACTGCATTCTTCAGGTGCCTTTGCCTCTGGGGACAGGCTCCCTGGAGGTAAGGGAGCCTGAAGAATGGAGTCTGCTAGGCACCTGGAGCTTGTTGCTACCTGTGTGGTTGCCCTGCAACATTTTTAATACTGTAGGGGCTTACTACGTAACACTCACCTTGTGAGGCTTTGCAGTTTTTGCAAGTTTTGTGAGGCTTGGAAAGAGAAGCCCTCTGAGGTTATATAGTAAGCCCCTGCAGTATTAAAATTGGCACCAGATGCACACTTCTTTGTGAGGGAATTCTGCCACTGCAAAGGAAAAAATGGGTGGCTAGCATGCTCCCTCCCATAGGTTTCAAATGTACAGTACTGTCGTAGGTGCCAGCTGTCTGTTTCCAGGCAATGGATTACAGCCATATTCAGCGGAAAAACTTAGCAGTTCTGCAGTGCTTGCCTGTTCAGAATGAAGCAGAAGCATAGTGAGGTGTCAGTCCAAAGGTTCCGTAATCCAGCAGGCAGAAAGGTCAGGCAGTCTGAAGGAGAGAGAAGACAGCCAGATGGCTACCAGGGAATCTCTAGCATACCAGGCAAAGACCAGCAAACACACAAGTTGTTTCTGGCATCTGGCCACTGCTCTCTGCCTTCCTTAAAAAGGCTGGAGCCAGCTTGCTGTCATCCCAGTCTGGCTAGCTCCCAGTGTTGCTTGTGTCTGCTTGTCCTCCTCTGAGGCTGCCGTTCACCCTGAGAGGCTGACTCCTGGCCCATGACAAGTATTGCATACATTTGAATTCACAATAGGTTAAATTTGCAGGGTCCTGAGCTGTGAAGAAGGCAGGCACACTGTACCAATATATTTGGGTCAAAGGTTAATGAGCATGGCTGATATCCAGTTGTGCAACTGCAATGTGAAATGTGCAACATGCAATGTGCAATGCTCAATGTGCAAAGGCAATGTCCATTCACTTGCTACTGGGTGCACTTTAATATGCTACTGCATGCACAACAGTCCCCCATGCACAGCTCCACTTGCGCCACTGTCAGCTAGATACAAGCATTGCACATTGTCTTCTCCCTCAGTCACTCTTCACGTATAGCACTATCTTCATCAGTAACAGAATGCCAGCCTATGGGCCCAGTGCTGCTCCACAAAGGTAACTGTCTATATGCAGGCTAATGCTGGATTTTTATGCATATCCTAATTCCAAAATAGATATTGGTCAAAAACAGCTATAAGCAGTGCAGCTCAGTGCTATTCATCTTTACTTGGAAGAAACTAGGATGCCTTGTTAGAACTAGAATGACCAAGTTTGAAGCTTTCACCTCTTTGAACCATCACAGTTTACATTCAGAGGTCTCCATTTCTTCTGATTGTTCTTCCTCCTCCTTGAAAACCTTCTGGAGTATTTCTTTCATGGTCTTCCCAGCTTTGCCCATCTTTAGTCTCCCAACCGTGAAATAGATCAGTGGGTTAATGCTGCTGTTGATGCATGCGCACAAGTAGCCGTAATGCACAAGGTTTGGGTGTATATTATGAACAAGATAAATGGTGAAGTAGAAGGCATTCAGTGGAAAAGCCAGGATCAGGAAGAAGGCCAGAGTAATCAGGATTGCAATTAAAAGTTTTCCCCGCCTCTGTTGGTTTGATATGAAGTAGACTTTGATGAACAGGATGAGGCTGGAGATCATCATGAGCGGGAGGCAAAGCACAGCATTTACGATAAATTGATACATCATGGGAAAATTGCCAAAGCCCGTTGTAACAATGAGAGTGAAGTGAATGGCACTGAGGATAAAGGAGATGACCCATATTATGGCAGACACAGTGGTGAACCAGTGTGCTGGCCGGTGACATCGGTACCAAAGAGGGAAGAGAACAGAGATGCACCTGTCAATGCTGATGACAGTCAGTAGATACTGACCAGCACTGTACATCAGTAGGAAGATAGTTTGGAACAATTCATAGGGAAAACCGCAGTACAAATGTGACACCAGCCAATTTATTTCTATAAACAGTTCAATGGTCACCAAGCCAAAGTCAGCAATGGACAAGTTGAGGATATAAATGGTGAAAGTATTCCTCTTGCAGAAGCCAAGCATCTGGATGACTATTCCATTCCCCAAAATCCCCAAAACGCAAAAAAGCATTGTGAAGATGGCAAAAATAAGCACACCTTCATCCAGTCCTGGATCAGAACAGAGGCTAACATTCTTTGGCGGATGAGTTTCATTTAATGTTCCATGATATTTGTTTCCAGTACTGAAAAGAGGCAGTGGTGTCTGACTGAAACTAGTCATTGTGTTCAGTTTTTCCATTCTATGGCTCTTTTGATGTTGAAATTTCTGTTGGAAGAAAAAGACAGAGATCAAATTAATTTTTACTATAGAGATCAACCAGAAAGATGTAGCTCTAGCGAACAGCCTTCTGCATCTTGTTGCATGCATTGAAAAATCTGGAAAATCCATTAGGGATATAGTTAGCGTAAGATGAAATGATGCTTGCTATTTTGTGTCAAGCAAAACTCTACATGAAATGCATAGCAGGTCACCAACAGTAGCTGTATTTTGTATTCACAAATATTCCTTTTGTATTCACACAGAGCCCTGATCTTGACCAAACCCACCATAACCAACTAGTGAGGGCTAAACTCTTTTCTTAATAATTTCCCCCTAAATTTGGCCCAAAAGAAGTTATAGTCAAAATTTCACTGAAGAAAAACAGCACACAAAGGGAAAGCAGGGCATACTGTTACTCCAGTTATGTTATGTCTGGTGAGAGCACTAGATATCATTTTGATATCAAACAATTCGGCCTCTACTTGACCTTTCTCTGCCACCCTGCTCCACGTGTTTGCAAGGGTCCTCTGGACAGGCACGTATTTGGCGCGGCCGCTAATGGTTTTACATTCCAGACTCCATTAAGGCAGGCAACTCAAGCCTCTTCGTTGCTTCAGGGAACACCTCATTGCAAACAGGCATTGCTCAGCGCGATCCCTGTACAATAGACTCACGGCTCTCAGCTGAGCAACTCCTTTTAGCCAAGTCATTTACATACTGGCCATACCATAGTCATCCAGCGTTAAGCTCATCATGCAAACTTGACCTTTTCCAACTCATTTGTCCTGCTCTAAAATCCCTTTGTTCTCACCAAGCATGGCATGGCCTGTAGGCACGATCCACCCTATAAAAAGTCCCCACTTTTGGGACCACCTCGGATCACCCTGGACTTCCATCTAGCCTTGCTGCCACTCTGTCCAGTGAAGTTTTCCCCTCAGTTCCCAATAACTGAGTCTGCCTCCCTTTTTGGACTACTTTGGACTTCCATCCCACCTTGCTGCCTGTCTGTCTGAAGAACTCCCCTCAGCGAACCACGCTGAGCTTTCTCTCCCGGAATCCTGTCTTTCTCTCCAGAACTACGAGACCAGGTTCCTTGAATCTCTCCATTTCTATTTCCCAGTTAGCTAGTGTATGTGTTGTCTTATTTGTTATTTGTCTTGCAATAAAACTGTTGTTTTTGTTACTTTTAAACTGGTTTGCCTGCTCTCTGACCTGAAGCAGTAGACATAGTGTAAAAGATCCTAGCTAAAGTCACCCTGCCTCTCGTTAGCTTAAGAGAGTGCTTGAGCTTAATTTCCCCATCTTGTGCTTTTATTTGGTTATTTGTGCACCCCTCCCAGGACCCCCAACATACAGGGTAACAATACCATGGCATAGCAAGTCATTGATACCGTGAGGCTGGGGGGAGCAAAGTAGCTTCCTTAGTTTCCTGTTTGACTTTCTCTTCTGCTTGGTCCCAAAATGACCACCTGTTGCAGTAAAAGTATCTTTCTCCAGCAAAAAAAATTCCCTTTCTTCACTGTAATTTCTTATTCACCTTCTTAGTGTATGGTAGTGTGGTTTGGTAGTTTGGTCATGATGGAGTTAAAAGAATGCATTTTGTTTTTACTAATTGTGCTGAAAAAGTATCTGTTAAAATGGTTTTTAATGATATTTCTTTCTTATTTTTAGGATGAAGCGGCTAACCACAAGATAAACTAGATGATAATGTAAGCCAAAGAACTTGTGAACACTTAATCTTTACAATCTCTCTGCTTTAAGCACATTCAAGGAATAGGCAAGTGTCTTTCAGTTAATTTTAAGCATTTGTGAGGTCAGCCTGCAGATTTCCTCTTTCTGATATACCCTCTGTTCCCTCCTTGAGAGGAATGAAGTTTCAGCCTATGATATGGGATAAAAGGGAGAGAGATTCAATCATGCAATGAATGGACACAAACAGGTTAGCAGTAAATTAACAGCAACTGTCGAAGTGTCCTTGTGATTCCAATAAGTACTGAGAGAATACTGGTCATGCTATCTATCTGGCATGGTTTATACCACACACACCTTGAGCCTATCTTTGATAGTGTGCACAGTGGAACCTTGCTGTGTCCATAACCTTACAGGGAGTGAATGTATAGCAGCTAGATCTTCTGATTAAGGAGCAATGACACCAAAGGTTACAGAAAATAACACAATGTAGGAACTGCATTAGAGGTAGGAAAACTCTCCAAGGGTGCTAAGCTAGGTCACTTCTGCACTCCCCTGTTATAGTGCTATTATCCCACTTTCAACCGCCTGTGGAATTCTGGGATTTGTAGTTTTCTGAGGCCCAAGAGCTCTTTGGCTGAGAATTCCCTAAACTACAAACCGCAGGATTCCATAGGAGGCTGAAAGTAGAATCACAGCACTTTGACAGTGTAGTGTGAAAATGGCCCTAGGCTAAGCAGGAACCCAGAAGACAGGGCTAAGCTGTTTTCACTTTTTGCAGAAGCAAGATAAATATGGAGGATAAGCGACCTTTTCGCACGGGCTTTCCCAAGCGAAAGAGCCCCGTGAGCAGTGCGGGAGTGGGAGCGCCGCTGCGCACGACGCACTCCCACTTCCGGCGCTCTCACGGGGCTGCAGCGGCGCGGGTGTGGGGTTTTTGATTTTCGCTAGCAGGCGAAAATCAACCCGCGCTTGCGCAATGCTCCCGGCGCCCGCCCGCACTTACCTCTTGTGCTGTGCATAGGGGAGGCGGCCAGGTCGCACTTCCCTCCCTCCGCTCCTGCGGAAGGAAGGGGCGGGGCGGGGTGGTAGCGCGACGGATGCGATGGCACCCTGCTTCGCACGGGCGGGGGGCTGCTCGCGACAGCCTCCCGCTCGCGCGCACGCGCGCGGGGCGGGCGGGCGCGACTGTCGCTCGCTCCTGGCGTGCGCAGGGGGGCGGGCGCGACTGTCCCTCGCGCCAGGAGCGAGGGACAGTCGCGCCCACCCCCTCGTGTGCGCACGCGCGAGCGGGAGGCTGTCGCGAGCAGCCCCCGCGTGCGCCAGGAGCGAGCGACAGTCGCGCCCGCCCCCCGCGCACGCCAGGAGCGACGGGCTCCTTTCTTGCGCGCGCGGGGGGGATGGACTCGCGAGCCACCGCCGCCTCCGGGACGGTGCTGTTTCCCAGCTGGTTCCTTCGGCTGCGGAAGGAACCAGCGGGGAACCGGCAGGCTCCCGAACTAGGCTTTTCCCACAAGCCGCCCGCCCCCGCTCGCGCAAAAAGCCTAGTGCGAAAAGGGCCAAGGAGAGAAGAAGTGGAAAGATCTCTAAAAATATTAGTCTATTTCTTAGGTTAGAATAAGCCAATAACACATGTGAACACTTCAGGTCACTGAAAAATTATTCAAGCCTGTTAGTGCTGCTGTCTCTGAAACATATGTAACTCTTTAAATACTGGGCCATACAAATTAATAATCAGACTTGTACCTGTTGGAAATGCAGCAATCTGCATTTCCAACAGATGCAAGTCTGATTATTGATTTGTGTTTGTCTTTACTTGCCCACTTTGAAAGTATGCTGAGGATGACAAGAGAGAGCTGAGTGGACAGTTGGAACTATGTCACATGAAACCGCATTCAATCTAGAGATGTTGGAAATTATCTAGGACCACTCTCTCCTTGACCCAGCATCATTCCAGCATTGTGGCTAAGTCCCTGCTCTGGAGATCTCTGTCACTGTAAAAAAATGCTCCCTTTATTAGAGGCTCTACACTTGGCTATAGTTCAGTAAAGAGTTAATCTTCTGCCCATCACTATCTTGCTTCCTCTCACACAAGAAAGCCACCATTTCTTCCCATCATTTCTTTTGAAAAAGAACAGAAAAGAATCTCCAAGGAAAAGAACCTCCAAGAACTGACAATAAACAGCAAAACTAAGGAGCCATTCTAAAAGAACTTTTGCTTCTTTACACCAGTGTGTTGTTAACATATAGGTATCAGGAATAGTAAACAGTCTTTAAGAGAAAGATCCATATAATCCAACCAGTCTTCATGTTCATGTAGATCTTGCTTTAATATGTAACATTAACCAAATTGCTTAGATGCTCGCCACCAGGGATGTATTATTTAAATAAAACATATAAGACTAATGGAAAAGAACCTGATGGTTGAAAATGAACATCACTACATCCTCTGCTTCAACTCCATTTTGGTGAGAGTGGAATGAGACCTAAGAAGGTCAACTAAATGCTTCAAAAGATTCAGATGGCATGCTTATATATGCTACAACAAGGCAAAAATAGACAAAGAATTTACTAACCACTGAATAAGAAAAGCTTTAATAAAGACATGGAGGTCATATAGATCAAAGCTATTGAGGAAAATACCTGTGTGGACCTCACTGCAAGAAGCCTTCTATGGTAGATGACCAGGTATATCAAATAAAGGGTTACGATATGAAGATTTAATTAAAAAAAGACCATACAGGAAGACTAAATATTAAAACCAGAGAAGAGCTTAAAGAGGAAGGAATTGAACTGAATTGGTTCCCCTATTGACAACTTCACAAGAGATTCCAGATAGAATCGAAATTGCAAGGGTTTGAAACTAATAAAGAAATGAATCTAATAATTAAACTTTTATTGGAGAATCCACCACATCTAATGGCAAAATTATACAAGAAATTACAATAAAGAACAGTGCTACTGTCAGGTGGATCTGTAACTGGTTGACTGACTGTTCCCAAAGGGTGATCACGAATGGCTGCTGTTCATCCTGGAGAGAAGTGACTAGTGGGGTGCCACAGGGTTCGGTCCTGGGCCCAGTGCAGTTCAATATTTTTATCAATGACTTAGATGAAGGAATATAGTGCGTGCTCATCACATTTGCACCAAATTGGGAGGGGTTGCTAATATGCCAGAGGACAGGATTAAAATTCAAAATGACCTGGACAGATTGGAGAGCTGGACCAAGGCTAACAAAATGAAATTCTACAGAGAGAAGTGTAAAGTTCTACACTTAGGTAGAAAAAGTGGAATGAACAAATATAGGATGGGGGACATGTGGCTGGGTATGTGGACGTGTGAAAGGGATCTAGGAGTCTTCATAGACCACAAGCTGAACATGAGTTAGCAGTGTGATGTGGCAGTCAAGAAAGCAAATGCAATTCTCGGCTGCATCAATAGGAGTATGGTGCTAGATCGAGGGAGGTACTGGTACCACTCTACTCTGCTTTGGTTAGACCTCATCTTGAATACTGTATCCAGTTCTGGGCACCCCAATTCAAGAAGGACATGGTCAAGCTGGAGCAAGTCCAGAGGAGGGTGCCCAAAATGGAGAGGGGCCTGGAAGCCATGCCCTATGAGGATAGACTTAGAGAGCTGGGTATGTTTAGTCTGCAGAAGAGAAGGTTAAGAGGGGACATGATAGCCATGTTTAAATATTTGAAGGGATGCCATGTAGAGGAGGGAGAGGGCTTGTTTTCTGCTGCTCCAGAGATCAGGACAAGGAGCAATGGATTCAAGCTGCAGGAAAGGAGATTCTACCTGAACCTCAGGAAGAACTTCCTGACAATCAGGGATGTCCGGCAGTGGAATATGCTGCCTTGGAGTGTAGTGGGGTCTCCTTCTTTGGGTTTTTTAAACAGAGGCTGGATGATCATCTGTTGGGAGTGCTTTGAGGGTGTTTCTGCATGGCAGGGGGTTGGACTGGATGGCCCGTGTGGTCTCTTCCAACTCTGCAATTCTATGTTTCTATGTTTCTATGTAAAGAAGAAGAAACAGTCAAAGATGAAATGATAAAATGGGCACAGAATGTTGGACATACAATACAGTTGAGTCAATGGGAATCAAGTTGGAAGAGGATCATGAAGTCCACAACATCACAAAACTTGAAAGAAAACTATTGCAAAATCTTCCATAGATGGTATATGATTCGGGAAGAAATACAAAAAATATACAAAACCGGAACAGAAAGATGTTGGAAATGCAACACTTAGACTGGTACAATATTTTGTATGTGGTGGACCTGCCCAAAGACACGAAGATACTGGAAAGAAATGCACAAAAATATAGAAAAAATCTTTCATATTCAATTCACTATGACCCCAGAAATTTATTTATTAAATATACTTGATGGGATAGATAATCAAACCATCAAGAAGTACTGGAGAATCATACTATATATGGTAACAGCTGCAAAAATAGAAGTTGCAAAATTTTGGAATAATGAGGATGTTCTCAAAATTGAGCAATGGTTTCAAAGTGTACAAAAACTTAAAATAGCAGATGCTCTTTCACAAAAATTAAGAAATCAAACAGAAGAAGGCATAAAAAACGAGTGGGCTCCAGTAGATAATTATCTTCAACACAAAATATAATTAATATATAAAGAGCATTTGAGAATGAGTAGTTGGGGAAAAATACATTATTATATTCCAAAAGTTTTTAAGAGAGTATGTATTAAAGTGTTAAGTTTACGTAATAGAATATCTAGTACATATGGACCTGAAATGAAGGTTATTAAAAGACAACTGTTGAAGTATGCAAATAACTGGTAACAGTTATGTTAATACCAAGATTTTAGGTAGAAGGGTAGGAGGATAAGAAAATACAGTAAACTTTCATGTATGTAGATAAAACTATGATGGAGAAACTGTTTTAAATATTTGTTTTGTATTAAAAGGATATACAAAAATGATAAATAAAAAAAGAAAGAAAGATTGTATTTACAGAGATGTGTGTGAGAGAGAGGAACAGAAGGGGGATAGCACAATAGAAGAAGAGAATGGGGTCTAAAAGCAAGAAAATATTTCATGCCTAGAATGTCCTACCTTCTTCCAGTTCAAAAGTCCAAGCAATAAGTCTTGAGACGTCCTCCTTCTAGAATAACTGAATCTCAATCATAATCGTCCTGTCTGAATATGAAAGATCTTGCCTGTTCAATGTTAAACACACAAGTGTGAGCCAGGGATGTCAGAGTGGTGCCTTCTGCTTGCTCAGGAGGGTGGAATAGATATGTTTCACTTCCACAGTGGAGAAAGAGAATTTCCCCTGCTAGGAAATGTGTACACTTCCTTCTTCTTTTTGTTTCTTTGATTGTTCACTGCCAGGAAATATGTGCAAAGTTGTTGACACTGAGGTCCCTGTATAGTATAAGACTGATGTTAGTCGTGGGAAGACATTTTGCAGGATTTGCTATTTTAAAGAAGAGGAGGAGGAGAAGGAACAGGAGGAGGAGGGGGAAGCAAAAATAGAACCCCAAAGTCTCTCAGTTAAAGTGAAAATCATGACACTAATTTCACAAACAGCAACAGAAAATATTACATCATTTTTGAAAATTTCTCAACCAATAGGGGAAAGCATGTACTGCTGCTAGCCAGTATTACACAACTGTCCGTCACTGTCAGTTCCCAGCATCACCGTCCTTCCTTTTTAACAATATATTTTTGTTTTCCACCTTGAAGCATCATGTAGACAGCACCCCCACCCACCCCCACTCACCCATCCAGAGTGTAAAAAGGTAATGTCTGTCATGTCCAGTATATAGCATCACAGAACATGCAATAGTTGGAAAGGAGCACAAGCCAGGAATCCACCATAGAAGTATACCTGAGAGGTGAGTTTCCAAACTGTTGTTCAAAGCTCATATGGAGAAGACTTCACCACATCCCAGGCAGTCTATTCCACTGTTGAATGACCCTTACCATCAGGAAATTCTTCCAGACGGTCACCTGGATTTTTCCCAAAGAAGGAACTCTGGGCAGGGTTTGCGCCCAGTGCGCTAGCCAATAGGCCACAGAGAGATAAAAGTTTTATTTCAGATTCTGCAGAATCACGAACACAAGGCACACAGCAAACCATGTGTTCCCTGAACACAAGCCAAATTACATCACATATAGTCTACAAGGATTGCAGTTTCCTCCCTAAGGAGGAGATAACACTACATCTAGAGGAAACTATGTCATGAATATATTATTGTTCAACTACTCACATGTGCATATAAGTGGTCCTGAATTATAATACCAAATACCACCCTGGGGCTGTGAAACTTAATATTACAGTGAAGCTTAATGAAGCTACAGGTAACTTTAGTTCAACTCTTGTGATCATTGCCCCCCCCACTGGCCAAGTTTGGGGTGCTTCAAACTTTGCAGACCACAGAGCTAACCACACTGTAACACCTACTTGCATGTGTTTTCCTGTTTCTGCTAATTCTCTGTTGCTTAAATTAGCTAATTTTCCATTATTAGAAGTTCTTGCTATCTTGCAAACCTCACCTTGTTTCTTGTTTGTAAGCTTTTGGCTGCTTGCTAAAGCTAAAGGTCAGTTTCTGGATTCTGGGCTCTCTCAGCTCCCTGCCCTGCTTGAAGATATGGATCAACCAGAGATCCATACTCTTCATCCATTTTATCAGCGTCCTGTGGCAGGTGTATGTTAGGATCTGTACAAGGTGCTATTTTACCCTGTAGGATTAACTGCATGGGAAATACTTTTCTTTATGGAGATCCTACAAACTTGTCAGCATGCTGGTAGACATTGTAAGCAACAACAATGAACAATTCCTATGATAGCCATTAATATAAAAAAATACAAATATTTGCTTCAACCACATGAAGTTGGGAAGTCAAGATTTCAATTAAGACAGGCCCCACCTGTCTTGGAAGGTGGGGTACTCTGATTATGATTTTTAGCAATCCTTTTTTAGGTGTTCTGTCCTGTTGAATGTTTCCTCATAAGTGTCATTAACATACATACATCTTTCAGTAGCATTGTCCTAAGTGGTCATACTTTTTCATGTGGGCACTGTCTTTGGACATTTCTTATAATAGACCTTGAAAGTGAATAATCCCTCCTTTTAGATTTACATGTCCTACCCAACTATCCCAGGACAATCCATATTTCAAATTGATCTCTTTATCCTCATGTGGAAGGCCTTGTTTCCTTAAATACCCAATTCTGTTTGTTTTAAGGAAGGTTTGTTTTTCCCCCTCAGGGTTATAGTTGGGGCCAGCTAGGACAGGTAACAGCTTCTGGACCACTTTTCTGGGAGTTCATAATAGGCCTTATTTCCACATACCCAGTAGGTCTCATACATATCTATCCAGTGTCTAATTTGGTCCCATCCAAAACCTGAGCCTTGAAAGCCTACTTTTGTCTAGTAGTCTCAAGTGGTATGTTCATGGCCCTGTATCAGGATCTCACCCCACACTTTATTCTACCTTGTCCAGTCCCACCATCCTGGACACAACCAAACTCCTTGCTTTGTTTGAAGGGCTCCCCGGTATAAGCCTTTTAGATTTCCATGACTACTTTCTCCTGGAGGTAGTGCAGCAATTGCATAGTTGTATGTTAACTTCCATGGCTGAGAAATGGAACTGGGGTCCTTTAGGTTTACTGTATTACTGGTGCTGAACCAAGAATGTGAATGATACCTGGAAGCTTGGATAAATGTAAGGTTGTTACTGAAACGAGTTCCATTAAAATAGAGAGGACAATAGCTTATACCACCTGGCATACCACCTTTTTTAACAAGGCTTATGTGCCCTTTCTTTTGGGCAACCAATAGGTAGGTTGACAATCTAATGCCTGTCTGGGAGTCCTATGTAGGATTCCATCATTCAGGTCTATAGTATTCTCCACTATTGTGATAAATTAGATTTGCTGTTGTTGGGGAATAGGAAAGTCCAGAAACCCTTAGCCATTGGTTCTGGGCATTTCAATAGATAACCAACAAGCATTCCCCAACAATCTGTCTTTTACCTTATGAGACATTGTGAGGAGGGTATTTTCCTCAAAGGCTAGGGTTCCAACCCACAAGATTTTGGTCACAAAAATGGGAACTTCATTGTTAGTCCGGGAGCTGTATTCTCCATTGACAAAAGAAAGGGGCAAGTAGATTTTCTAGTATTTCTGGATATCAGTCCTTTAAACTGTTAAAAATTTGGTACAGCCAATGTCTGCCTGCCTTCAGGCCCTTCTGTTTTAACCACCTATAAAACCATTGATGTTGCCTTCCACCATAATCCCAGGATGTCTGAGGGTTTGTACAAATGAGGTCTTCCCCATACCCTCGATTTACCTGGTAAGTCACTAACTCAGCTGTCAGTCCCTCCTCTTTTCAGTTTAGAAAAGAGAATCTAGGCATTAGGATTGGCTTAATCCCTCCTCCCACAGGTAAAAATTATAGCAGCATTTAAAATTATTATAACACTACATAAAGACTATTGTCACTCTATTGTGTTCTGAACAGATACCTTATTCCTTCCAGATGCTCACAGTACCACACTTTCCTTGCACCTGCCTCTGAGAGATGATCTCTTCTTTCCACTTCCCCAACCAACCTCTAGAGTGGTTGGTTGGATCTCTTCACTCTTTGCCTTCTTTACTTTCGTGTGGCGGATCCATCTGGTTCCTCCTTTCACTTTCACTGCAGTGTTACTCATTAGTAGAACTTTCTTCGGACCAGACTATTTGGGCTTTAGAGGCTTGTTGTTCCAGACTCAAATCCAGTTCAAGTCTATGGACCATATGGATTGGAATGGAGCATCCAAGGGCCAAAGCAATTGAGACTGGATAAACCTGTGAAGGTCAGACAGAACAGATGACAAACATTGCACATATTTAACAACCATGTCCTTCTCCCTTACATACATTTGGTTCCCACATATCACTATTGCACTGGTTAGGTATGGTTTCCCATAGAGGATTCCAAATGTGGTAACTCCCATTCCTAATCTGAGTTAATTGCGACTCTCAAGAGAGTAACAGGTAGGGTCTCTGGCTACTTTAAGTGTGTTTCGTGGTAAATCTTTGACAAATGTCTCCTTGGGATTTGATTCATTCTCTCTACTTCACCACTGGATTGGCATGAACAGGTACTTCCACTAGGGGGTGATTTAGAAAGGTCTATTTGCCATCTTTCTCCTGGATAGACTCCTTTGTAAACTGCTCATGGGGGTTACTTATTTTGAATTCTGGACTTGTTTGCTGCATGGGTCTGGCACCTCTGCTAAGTTGATTTGTAGTCTTCTTCCCACACACACTTACTGCTAAACCTTTTACATTGTCTCTGGTCCATAATGAGTTTTCTAATGCAGCTTGATCACTATAAAGAAAACCAGATAGTTTGGGAACAAAACTTGATTTTCAAGAATGATCCACCATTGTTGTTGTTAGTGGCATCTTAATCTTTTTGCCAATTTATGCTTTTTTTCTGAATAGGTGGGCTGTTCTCCTTGTGGAACCAGATTCTAGGGAAGGAGAGCTCCCTCTAGATTAGCCATGACCTTCTGCCTTGAAGCATTCTTTACGGCCACATTTACCCACCTATTCTCTTTTGTGACATCATGGTCCCCTTTCTGGTGAGCTTGGCAATGCATTACTGCTACTTCTCTGGGCTCCTCAACTGCCCCTAGCAATCTCATAATCTCAGGGGCATGCTTCATTAGCTTCCCTTCAGCTGTCAACAGCTCACGTTCTTTCCCAATAGTTCCATGAACATGCAGCATATTTGGAATCTGCAAAAATAGTCTTTCCTTCTGGTGGTTCTAGGGCTCGGCTTAGTGTGACAAGTTCTGTCCTCTGGGATGATGTCTCAGCGGGAAATGGTCTGGCCTCTATAATGTCCAAAAAGGTCACTGTGGAATCCTGCTTTCCAGATGCCATTTTCAAGAAAATGACTACCATTTGTAAAGGATTCCAAATCTGCATTTCAAGGAATTCTTCCTTCAAATCAGGGCAACTAGAAAACACACTCTCTAAAATCACCCCACAATCATGAACAAGTCCTGTGTCTCTCTCCACTGGCATTAGTGAACCTGGATTTAAGGTATTGCATATTTGGAAGATTAGAACTTTGCAAGTCTGTCTGTAGTGAGCCAATACTTTCCTTTTGTTTCCAGAAGGGTAAGAACTGCAAGGGGCATATGTGCAGTCAATGTTTCTCCAGAATCAATTTCTTAGTCTCCTTGACCAACAGGGCAATTGCTGCCACTTCTCTCAGATAGCTTGGCTATCCTGAGGCAACTGGGTCTGTTTGACCAGAAAAGTAGGCTACCAGCCTCTCCCAGACTTCTAACGTTTTAAGTTGCCATTCCTTTTCTCTCATGTACGTAAAGCTGAAAGGGTTTGAACAAGTTGGGTAGCCCTAAGACTGGTCCTGACATCAAACCTTCTTAGTCTTTTCAAAAGCCTTTGAACACTCTACTGGGCATTCTAAAATTGACTCTGGCCCATTTGTGGCTTCATAACTACAAAATGTGGACTCTACAATCTGCAAAAACCAACTAAATGAACAACATAGTAAATATTTAGGGATTTCTTTGGTCTTCTGGGTCTAAGTCAGTAGCTTTTTTTAAGACAGTGTCACAGGGTCTCAGATAATGGGAAGACAGATCCTTCTCAGGCCCTTGGTGAACATTATACAGTTTTGACAGGACAAAGAGGGTTATTTCCTGGGCCTTTGTAAATACTAGTTTGTAATACTAGTTTTTTTCTGGAAGACAACCAAGCATTTAGTAGGGCCTGGTAATCTTCTCAATTTGAGTCATGTGATTGTTTTATAGACATGAACAAATCAGCCATTGCTTCAGAGCCTTGTCTATAAGATCCCACTTTAGGTTTCCAGTTCAACAATTCAATTGTTGTGAATGGACACTTTACTATACCTGTTCTTCCAGTTTCTGTAGGAGTTGCCAGAAGAGGGGATTTAAGTATTTCCCTTTTCCCAACCTTTTCTTTTCTACTCTCTTCCCCCTTTTCCAGGCTCCTTTCCTGACCCCTGACAACGGTCTTGGATGACACATGGCTTACAGAGAATTCTGAGTCATAGCAAGGAGGAGGCAGATTTGGGCATATTGGGGCCATGGGTAATCTCGGGCCCAAGGGTTGTGAGTTAATGATCAAAGAAGTCTCCATTGTCCCTACTGGTTGTCCCTGTCCCTCCTCCCATGACTCTTCAACACAGGATGCCATTATTATTTGGTTGATCTTGTCCTTTAATCTCCATTCCCTCATATAAACTTCATCTCTATTTAATTGTTCAAAGACCATAACATGACTTTTCATCCCATTTCCACATTGAAACAATTGAAGTTACAAAATAATTGCTCTGTTGATAGTTCCATTTACTGACCAAACAAGTCAATTTCCCAATTTATATAGTGGCCACCACTGGTTATAGTAGTATTTCAATTTCTCTTTTGTCATGCAGTCTCCCACAAATTTACTCCAATTTTTCAAAATGCATTCTAGAAAGTTATAGAATGGAACCTTAGCTGGCCTGAACCCATTTTCCAGGGCATGTCACTTGCTGACTAGCAGATGCCTAGCTCAGTCCTGACACTTTTTCCATATTTCCTTTTATTACTTATGAACCACTACACACCCTGTGATATCCTCCTGAACCACCTTGGGGAGACCAAGTTGGCTAACTCTATTTTACTCCTCCTCACAAAAACAAAAAACATCTACACGAGGAATGTATTTATTCTGCTGTAGTTATAAATAGAAATCCATATACTCACCAGTCCAAGGTCCTCCTCAAAGACTCCTAGTTTCAGTAGATATCTCTTAGGATGTTGCACCTTTGAGCCAAGGTAGT
The DNA here is from genome assembly GCA_948474755.1 of Ctenosaura bakeri. Taxonomy (NCBI): domain Eukaryota; kingdom Metazoa; phylum Chordata; class Lepidosauria; order Squamata; family Iguanidae; genus Ctenosaura; species Ctenosaura bakeri. Next base: position 60,149 of record CAOLHI010005282.1, on the reverse strand, counting down.
TTGGTGAGCGTCCAAGTCAAGTCAAGTCAAGTCAAGCTGGCCCTCCAGAAACATCTCTGGGAGTGCACTTAGGGCCCTTGTTGACATCCACCCTTACTTGCTGGACTGGGCAAGGTCTGGAATTTTCTTCTTCCTAAGCCTCAGGAAGTGCCATCTGGGTAGCCAAAAATCATGTCACCTGGACTTTTCCCAGAGAAGGAACTCTGGGCAGAGTTTGTGCCCAATGTGCTAGCCAATAAGCCACACAGAGATCAAAATTTTATTTCAGATTCTGCAAAATCAGGAACACAAGGCACACAGCAAATCAAGTATTCCTTGAACACAAGCCCAACTACATTGCATATAATCTACAAGGATTACGGGGTCCTCCGTAAGGAGGAGATAACCCTACATGTATAGGAAACTATTTTATGAATACATTATTATGTCAGCATTCAAGCACTGCACATATACATATAGGTGGCCCAGAATATACATATGGGTGGCCCCGACCATTTGCAACCCAGACATGATCAATTGTGAGGTGTGCTGTCTCCCTGGAGCCAAAATCAATGACATAACGGAGAGGCTAACGAGACAGGTCAAGCCCACTGATCGTAACCTTTCCTTTTTGTTCACATCGGAACCAATGACATGGCGAGGCACAGCTTTCACTGCATCGTGAAGGATTACGAGATTATAGGTAGGAAGCTGAAGGACCTTCATGCGCAGGTTGTCATTTTATCTCTTCTCCTGGTAGAAGGACATGGCCCACAAAAGGAAAGTAGAATAGTGGAGATTAACAACTGACTCTGAAGATGTTGCCACTGGGAGCAATTCAGATTTTTGGATCATGACCTCCATTTCCACGAAGATGGTCTTCTGGCAGTGAATGGCCTGCACCTTACAACTGTCATTCAGAATGTTTTTGCTAACAATCTCGCAAAACGGATCAGGAGGTCTTTAAACTGAATTTCACTGGGGAGGGGGACAGTATTATTCTGGGTAAGGATTCAATAAATACTGTGAAAAATAGCCCAATGGATATAGATGGGGAAGGTCAAGTAGAACTAGAGACCAACAAGGAGAGGGAAAGTAACTTTAGTACAGGAATTCCACGAAGGGCGCATCATCTCAAGTGTCTCTACACTAATGCACAGAGCATGGGGAATAAACAAGACAAACTCCAACTCTTAGTACAACAAAATATATATGATTTAATAGGCATCACTGAAACCTGGTGGGATGAATCTCATAATTAGAACATAGGAATGGGGGTATAACCTATTTCACAGAAATAGACCAAACAAGAAAGGAGGAGGAGTAGCCTTATATGTCAAGGATGTTTTCACCTGTGAAGAGATCCATGACTTAAATCTGGGAAGTAGAGAACATCTGAGTAAGAATTAAGGGAGCGAGAAACAATAGAGATATGATTGTGGGGGTTTGCTACAGGCCTCCAGGTCAACCTGAGGACTTGGATGAGACCTTCCATGAGCAGATGACCACACATTCAAAAAGGAGAGATGCCGTGTTAATGGGAAATTTCAATTATCTTGATATTGGTTGGCAGTCAAATTCTGCAAAGACTGCAAGGTCCAACAGGTTCCTCACTTGCCTTGCAGACAATTTAATGGCCCAGAAAGTGGAAGAGGCGACAAGAGGATTGGCTATTTTAGATCTGATGCTGACCAACCGGGATGACCTTGTTGATGAGATGGAGATGGTGGGATCCTTAGGAGGGAGTGACCATACTCTTTTGGAGTTTGTCATTCAGTGAGAAGGAGAAGCCAAGTGTAGCCAGACACGCATCCTAAACTTTAAGAAAGCTGATTTCTCTAAACTTAAGGAGTTACTTGCTGAAATCCTGTGGTCAAGAATACTAAAAGAGAAAGGAGTTCATGACAGACGGGAGTTTCTTAAAAGTAAGATACTGAAAGCACAATTGAAAACTGTGCCAATAAGAAGTTAAAATTGCAGATGTCTAAAGAAACCAGAATGGTTGACTAGCTCTCAGCTGAGCTAAATGTTAAAAGAAAAATGTACAGGAAATGGAAGAATGGTGACACCACCAAAAAGGAGATGTAGGGAGAAGGTCAGAAAAGCTAAAGTGCAGAATGAATTCAAGCTTGCCAGAGACAACAAAAACAAGAAAAAGGGCTTTTTTAGATATGTTCGCAGCAAAAGGAAAAACAAAGAAATGATAGGATCACTGCGTGGAGAAGATGACCAATTAATAACGGCTTAAGGAGGGGGTATGTTTAGTCTGCAGAAAGGAAGATTAAGAAGGGACATGATAGCCATGTTTAAATATTTGAAGAGATGTCATGTTGAGGAGGGAGTGGGCTTGTTCTCTGCCACTCCAGAGACTAGGACAAGGAGCAATGGATTCAAGCTGCAGGAAAGTAGATTCCACTTGAACCTCATGAGGAACTTCATGATGGTCAGAGCTGTCTGGCATTGAAATATCCTGCCTTAGAGTGTGGTGTAGTTTCCTCTTTGGGGTTTTTTATGCAAAGGCTGGATGGCCATCTGTTTAGAATGCTTTGATGGGTATTCCTGCATAGCAGGGGGTTGGACTCAATGGCACCTGGGATCTCTTCCAACTCTATGATCCTATGATTCTATGAATTACAATACCAAATCCCACCCTGCAGGTGTGAAACTTAGTATTACAATGAAGCTTAATGAAACTACCGGTAACTTCAGTTCCGCTCTTGTGGATACTCCCCATCTCATTGGTCTAGTCCAGGGTGCTTCAGACTTTGTAGACCACAAAGCTAACTGCAGTTTAGCATCTACTCGCACTTGTTTCCCCATCTCTGCTAATTCTCTGCTGCTTCAGTTAGATAGTTCCCCATTATTAAAAGCTCTTGCTATCTTGCAAGCCTTGCCTTGTTTCTCTTTTGTAAGCTTTTGGCTGCTTGCCAAAGCTAGTAGTCATTTTCTGGACTCTGAGGTTTCCAATATGTTTAGTTGAAATCTCTTTTTCCTGTAACCTGACTCCATTTGTTTGTGTCTTACCATCTGGAGCAGCAGAAAACAAGCTTAAACAAGGCAGGCTTTCATATACCTTCTCTTTGTCTCTGTGTCTGTCTGTGTCTGTCTGTCTCTCTCTCTTTCTCTCTCTCCTGTATTCTTGCTTAGGCCCTTTCTGCACGCTACTTTGTCCCGTTGTGCTCCTATGGTGATCCCAGCAGTGACTCTGCCATGAAGGGAGCCCAACGGGAGAGTTCCATTGTGCATGGGACTGGCTCCCTGTGGAAGGGAGCATGATGGCCATGCCTCTTCGTTCCACATTGTGTCCGGGTACTTTTCCAGGTTGCGCGTGGGCAGGAAATGCTACCATTTCACTTCCCACCCTTCAGAAGGATAGGTAAGTATGGGATGGTGGCAAAATCATGTGTCATTTGTGGGAAGACCCATCAATGATTTAATCTGTGCTCACATCACTTGGGGATGGGAGAGGAGCGGGACTGCAATGATGTCATGCAGAAGCATCATCGTGTTCCTGCTTCTCTCCTGTCCCCACACTAGGATAGGAGGACACCATGGAAAGGGCCTCAATTATTATTCCATGTTTTGATTTGCCTTGTGAATGAAGAAATAACCAAAAGAAGTAGGAAGAGACACTTACATCTTAGCTGACATCCAATATTATGATTAGATAGTGTAAATCAACACTCACATGGTTACAGAATGGTTTTGATACATCACCTTTCTGCTGAATATCAGTGCTGTATAATCAGTCGTGAATCCACCAATGTCCTTGTCTTCAGTGTGCACAAGAAAATACACAATTATTGTCTTTTCAATCCCAGCATATAAACTGATACACAGAAGGCATTGACAAGTAGTTATGCACCATCTGAAAATATGCGACCACATGGCTGGAATCTTGTTGATTAGTTCCAACTAGATTAGATTCATTAAATCAATTGTTGAATGGTAAGTGAACACATAGGCCCTTTCTGCACCTTACCTTTTCATGGCACTGGGGCATAGGGATTGTGTGATCAGCCTCTTGCGAAAGGCTCCTGTGTCCCCACTGCTTCGCCTCTGCAGCCGCTGCCTGCTGGTGAGCAGGCAGCATGAGGACTCCTCCTCTTCCTTCTGCAGTGCAGCCTGTGATTTTTCCTGGCTGCGCTGGGGCAAGAAGCATGAGTGCCACAGCTCTGGAGGCTCCACACACACAGTAAGTGTGTACAGGGCCCTGGAGCGATAAGCAATTGCACACCATTTTTGGCTACAAGCTGAAAATGAAATAGTGTATGATTGGAGCTTGTCAGCCCTGGCAGCATCGTGTAATTATGAGGACGTCATGTGGACCGCTCCTCGCAATTGTGCGATGCTCTAGAGGCTCTTTCGCATGATGAATGCCGTGCGAAAAGGGCCCTAGATATAGCCTTGATTCTGCAGGTACGCTCACATAGGCCTAACAGTAGGATTTAGGCCCACATGACATAGTTACCCATGTGGAAGTCTGGTTATGCAATCATGAATTGAATGTGTCTATTGCACAAAAGACATAAAATATGCAAGTGCATAAAGAAGCAAACTTACTCAGGTCTATGACACCAATAGAATTCTGGCCATGTCCTCTCTTACTATTAGAAGTACTATTCTCTTCTACTTAGCCTTTGAGAATGCACCTTTGGTGTCTCTTTTGCACTACTGTATTTGCATGATCTGAAGTGAATCACTATCCATGGACAGGGATGATTATGTTGGTAAGTATTGGAAGAAGATCAGGTTATCTTCCAGGAACCCTATCTGCAGTTTGAGGACAAAGGAGAGAAAAAGACCTTGCCACCCTACATACAAATAAGTGCATATTATTTTACATACAAATTGCAAGCAAAATCCACAGGCAAGAGGAAAAATCTGGAAAGACTGCTCTGTGAATGATATAGTGGATCAGAGCACCCGACCTGCTGACACACATGCAGGGTAGATTAGCACCATTTCCACATGACTGGGCTGTGATGCTTCTGAGTCAGGATGGCAGTGGTTGGCGGGTCATGCTTCCACATAACATCATTGTCAGCCCTTGCCATCCCATCTCCAAGTGTCATGCTTGGCTAGTTTTCACAAAACAGAAAAAAAAATCCATTTTGTGCTTTTGATCACACGGCACTCCCGTCGCTCCTAGCCATAGCACAGCAATGGAAAGTGCCCGGCTGTGCTGCAGAAGAAAGAGGTGGCATCATTGTGCTCCCTTCTGCATGGTGAAAGCAGGTATGGAGGGGAGCGTGGCTGATGCACTCGCTTCCGGACCCAGGCTTGCAGCACGACGACACAGAAGAGTGTTGTCATGAGGAAATGGCCTATGTCTGATTCATACATCATAAGTAGTTGTGAAACCACTTAGTGCCTATTCACACTATGCAACTATGATTTGACTAGAACTGTCATCGCTGCATCTTATGGAATCATGAGATTTGTAACTCAGGGATGCACTGGAGCTCTCTGGCTTAGAATTCTAAGTATTGATCGCTAATCTGCAAATGCTAGGGTTCCGTAAGATGGCACTATGCCAGTTAAAACGGAATCATAGTGCATCAACTGCACAGTGTAAAAGGGACTCTACTCCATCCCATGAACCATAAACAGAAATAGTCTATATATATAGGTACAAAAATGAGCCTCTGTGTTCCACTAGATCAGGGGATTCTTCTGTAAGAAAACACCATAAAATTGTTCTGCTTGTGCAGAATGTCTGGGAAGATATTGTTCTGAAGACAGAATGAGACCCTGGGCTGAACTAAATGAAAATAATATTGAAAGAAGGCAATGGAATCCAGAGCTTGGGAAAGTTGCTTTTTGATTGCAACTGCCAGAGCCAGCCAACAAGTCCAAATAACACTTTCCAAACTCTGAGTGGGATTGAAATCAAAGAAGCAGTGGAATGGTTATGTTCTGGAGAAGAATGAATGGCCAGCAAAGTTAAGGAAGTTTCTATAGTCTAAGCATTGATTTTATTGTTTTAACTAGTTTTCTCTGAGGCAGGGAAAAGAAGACGTAATTTTTTGACTTAAGAAAGAACAGTCTTCCCCTTGTTTGAGAAACATGTTTGTAACCAGCTGAGAGGAGAGGAGGATTGAAAAGAGGAAGGAAAACTCTCAGTTTCCCCTGAGCATATACAGAAAGTAACCATACCCTAGTAGTATAAAACTGTTCTGAAGACAGACTTTAGAATGAAAAACGATTTTGTGACCAATATTGAGAAGTTTAAAGATTTCAAAGTGGAAACTGTGGTGGATTTCCTTTCAAATCAATCTTTTTCTGAAAAATGTTTTTTTAAAAAAGACTTTACCTCTTCCAGCGACTCTAGGAGTTTCCCCTTTTCTGGAGAGCTGAAAATGATAACCAGACAATTTCTCTTTTTTCTTGTCAAAGAAGAGAAAGTCAAAGCAAAACTGAAGAATTCAACCACCAGGATAATTTAAAGTCTCTATATAAATCATTGTAATACTATTATAATATTATAATATACAAATATTATAATATATTATTACATATTATAATTATAGGAATTTATTAGATATCATATATAATATATGACTATTATTAGTTTCCAGACACAATTCAAAGTGCTGCTGAAGACTTTTAAAGCCCTATATGGCTCAGGGAGCCATGGTGGCGCAGTGGTTAAATGCCAGTACTGCAAGCCACAAGGTTGTGAGTTCGATCCTGCCCGGCTCCAAGGTTGACTCAGCCTTCCATCCTTTCGCAGGTCAGCAAAATGAGTACCCAGTTTGTTGGGGGCATGTATAGAAATGTTTCAACATACATGCTATTTGTAAGTTGTTCACCGCCTCGATCCATATGGAGAGGCGGGAAATAAATAAAGGTTCAAGTTATTTGAAGGGCCCTATTCTCCCTTATGAATGCTCCCAAGCTTTGAGATCTGCTGGAGAGGCCCTTCTATCTGTCCCACCACCTTTACTGTTACCATGCCATACACCCCCACTCCATGATATGGTATAATTGGCAAATATAATTTAATTAGCATGGAATATAAATTACACACTTTTACAGCTGAAAAGCAATGCTGACAAAGAGAATGGGGTGGACATGTGTGAAAGTAGGTCAGGTGGGATCTTAGGGCATGGCCAGGTCATAGTCAAGGAAGCTCCATTGTTAATGAGCTTGCAAATGTCCACACAATGACTTAACCTTTAGAAATAGTAGCACCTGAAACTGCCCCAACAGAGCAACTGATTGTCTTCAACCTGTTTCCTTTTCCCACCAAAATTCTCCTTTGTCTCCTCATCTGTCCAGCCATTAAGAAGCTATAACAATTCCCACCAGTGCTTTGTCACCTACTGCTAAAGTCATTAGCTTATTCCAGACCCCATTGTCTGCTCTGTCAGAGAGCCATTAACATCTTCCCCTACAGAGTGGAAGCAGGGTATTTAAATCCTGGCTTTGAGCCAGACAACTTGTAGTATTCTGGACATAAACCATCACTCTGCTGCTCCGATTTCCATTCTTGTACTACCCTCAGACTCTTAGGCTGAGCTACCCTGCTCCATCTCTTCTCTTTGTTTTTAGGTGCACTGTTTTCTGTGCCAGGGAAAGGCAGGTTATTATACATAAGTATATACACGATAAAAGATTTAATACATTGGTGCCAGTCTGCATTTTGCTCCCTGAAGTGGAGAACACAATAATTTTCTACATTTTTAAAAGTCTTTTTGCATTATTCAATCATCAATTCCTGACTTTGTTATCAGGCTGAACATCCCCACTCCTTGAAATGGTTTCATTAGTAAAATATTTACTTGACATGAAATATAAATTATGTCCTGTTACGACTGGGTGCTTGCTGGCAAAGAGGAACTGCCTGCATATGTGTGCTGAAAAAGTAGATCAGAATAAGACAAAATAGGGCATGGCTAGGTCATAGTCAAGGAAATTCTAGAGATAATGGTTTGGCAGATGTCCCTCAACAACTCAACTTTTAAAAACAATAGGGCCCGATGCTGCTTCCACAGAATGACTGTCTTCAACCCTCTCCCTTTGTCCATAGAAACTATCCTTTTGTCCCCTCACCTGTCTGACCATGAAGGAGCTATCACAATTCTCATCATTCTCTTTGTTACCTAATGTTAAGGCCATTAGCTCATTCTGGACCACATAGTCCACTCTACTGATCCCATTGTCTACTCTGCCAAAGAGCCAGGGCAGAAAAAAAAAAATTAAACCCAGGTTCTGAGCCAGATAACTGTTAGTACTTCTGCTTGCTGACCATCACTCTACCACTCTGATTCCCAATTGTGCTACCTTTGGACTCCTAGTCTAAGCCACATTGCTTCATGTCTTTACCTTTGGATAAGTAAATCTCACCCACAATGCCCTAAACTCTCACTATCCTAACTTTTCCTCCCTTTTCCTTCAGTTAGCCATCTGTAATTGTGCAACTACCTGGATCCTATGTGTGCATGATTGTTACTTTTCCCAGTAAAACAAATGAGTTTATTTTTGAATCTCCAGCTGGTTCTTCCCTGCACTAGTACCAGTATACATAGGTGTAAAATATTCTGTAAAGTTACCCCCATTCTCACAGGCCTCCTCTTTTCACTAACACTCTCCACTGTTTCACAGAGGCACTGGCACTACAGGTGGACCCGTGAGTCACCGACATGTGGGGGTAACAACTTCATCCATCCCCTAAATTCTGTTGACTGAAGTAGCCTATTCCCTTTGCTGCATGGTAGGACTGAAACTCTCAAGCAGAGAATCACTAAAGTCCACATCTGAGAGCAATGAAAAATGAGTTTTGGACACCACAGCTCATGAAAAGTGATAACATGTTTAGATGTTATCACAGATGTTACCACAAAAGATGAGGGATCTTGAGGTCCTCCAGCAGTGCCACTGTCTTCTTAGAAAGATGGGGAATTGAAGCTCAGTAGAGGCCTGTTTGAGTGAGGGGGTAACCATGGGATCTTTTCCCCTATGTATACTGGTACTAACTGAAAAACTCCAGTTGAGAGTTAAAAGAAGGTTTTCATTGGGAGAATTCACAGACACACACGAACAATCAAGTGACCTCACAAACCATGCAAGGCTAGCAAAGGTAGAAGAGACAAAGGTTGGATAGTGAGATATTTTGGGGTGACGTGGATATTACCTTATCATTCCAGATGCCAAAGATCAAAGTGAGATGACTCAAACAAGAATTTGAGCGTAGCTTGGGGCATGACAACTGGGAAGCCACCAGATAGATTGACACACATGTTCATCCAAGGTACTATAAATTGTCAGACTTGGAGCCAGGTTATAAGTACCCTGTTTCCTGCCCTGAAGGGGTATGTATTAAATTCTCTCTGGCAGGGTAAACAAAAGGGGTTCAGAACAGACTAATGGTCTTAACTTCAATGTTATAAAACATTGTTGGGATTTGTGATAGTCTCTTAATGTCTGGACAGGTAAAATAATCTTATCTCTTTTTATTATAGGGTTACAAGCTTGATAGACGAAGGGAATGCTGTAAATGTAGCATATTGTGACCTCAGTAAGGCCTTTGACAAAGTTCCCCACGACATTCTTGCAAAGAAGCTAGTAAAATGCAGGCTGGACAGGGCTACTGTTAGTTGGATTTGTAACTTGTTGACCAACTGAATCCAAAGGGTGATCACCAATGGCTGCTTTTCATCCTGGAGAGAAGTGACTAGTGGGATGCCACAGGATTTTGTCCTGGGACCAGTGTTATTCAACGTCTTCATTAATGACTTGGTTGAAGGAGTGGAGAGCATGCTGATCAAATTTGCAAAAGATGTCAAACTGGGAGGGGTTGCTAACATACCAGAGGATAGGATTAAATTTCAAAACGACCTTGACAGATTGGAGAGCTGGGCCAAAGCTAACAAAATGAATTTCAACAGAGAGAACTGTAGGGTTCTGCATGTGGGCAGGAAAAATGAAAGTCACAAGTATAGGATGGGGCACGTGTGGCTGGTTAGCAGTACGTGTGAAAGGGATCTAGGAGTCTTCGGCCATTTCTGCACTACCCTGTTATAGTGCTACTATTCCACTTTCAACAACCTGTGGAATCCTAGGATTTGTAGTTTAGGGAGGGGTCTTTAGAATTCTCAGCCAGAGAGCTCTTGGGCCCCAGTAAACTACAAACCCCAGGATTCCATAGGCGGTTGGAAGTGGAATAATAGCACTATAACAATGTAGTGCGGAAATGGCCTTAATAGATAACAAGCTGAACATGAGTCAGCAGTGTGACGTGGCAGCCAACGTGATTCTTGGTTGCATCAATAGGAGTAAGGTGTCTAGATCAAGGAAGATAATGGTACCACTCTATTCTGCATTGGTCAGGCCTCATTTGGAATACTGCGTCCAGTTCTGGGCACCTCAGTTCAAGAAGGATGTCGACAAGCTGGAACATGTCCAGAGAAAGGCGACCAAAATAGTGAAGGGTCTGGAAGCCATGCCCTATGAAGAACACCTTAGGGAGTTGGGTATGTTTAGTCTGCAGAAGAGAAGGTTAAGAAGGGACATGATAGCCATGTTTAAATATTTAAAGGGATGTCATGTTGAGGAAGGAGCGTGTTTGTTCTCTGCTGCTCCAGAGACTAGGACAAGGAGCAATGGATTCAAGTTGCAGGAAAGGAGATTCCACCTGAACCTCAGGAAGAACTTTGTGATGGTCAGAGCTGTCCGACAATGGAATATGCTGCCTCGGAGTGTGGTGTAGTCTCCTTCTTTGGAGGTTTTTATGCAGAGGCTGGATGGCCATCTGTTGGGAATGCTTTGATGGGTGTTCCTGCATAGCGGGGGGTTGGACTTGATGGCCCCTGGGGTTTCTTCCAACTCTATGATTCTATGAGAACAGGAAGAGTTACAGGTTGAAGACCATTGTTTGCTTTATTGGGGCAGCTTTAATGTTTTATTTGAAGGGTGGGTCATTGAAAGGATTTTCAGAAGCCCATCAGTGCTGACTCTTTCTGTCTAATCCTTTTGAGTTTACAACCTGGTCATGCTGAAGCCAACTGTTTTAGCATGTGACTTCCTACCAGAGTCCTTGTTCACAGTCCTTCCAGTCATAAGTGTATGATTTTTATATTGGAAATGATATCTTTAATGAACTAAATGATATTTCTTGCCAATCAGACCGTACCATGGAGATGGGGTGTATGGCATGGTAACAAGATAGTAAGAAAATGTGTGAACTAAGTCCTATGAAGGATGTTCTAGGGTTGGAATGTTTAGCCTGAAGAAGAGAAGATGGAGAGATGATGTTGTTAACATGCCATACACCCCCACTCCAAGATATAATATTATTTAATTGGCATAAAATAAATCATCCACTGTTATGGCTGAAAAGCCATGAGGGCAAACAAGACTGGCTGAACATGTACCAAAGTAAGTCAGATGGGACCTCAAGGCATGGCCAGGTCATAGTCAAGGGATCATTAACACTGGAACTTTCTGTCTGTGTTTGCTTCTCCATGTTGAGGCCTCAACAGAAATGTGTACCTTATAACCCTAGGACTTTAAAATCATATCTCAACAGTTCATTTTGTAAATGTTATGGATAGAGAATGTGGTTAAGGGAAAGTTTTTACTGAATAGGCAGTTTCCTCAAAAAAAGAGAAGAAACTTTTTTTTTTTAAAAAAAAAATAGAGCCACTGATGCAACTTTTGATTTTGATTCATATTTTTTTATTTATTTATTTGTATCCCGCCTCTCCATATGGATCGAGGCAGCGAACAACTTACAAATAGCATGTATTTCGAAACATTTCCATACATGCCCCCAACAAGCTGGGTACTCATTTTACTGACCTGCGAAAGCAATATATATATAGCATTTATTTCTATACCGCTTATCAACTGAGTGTTATCTAAGCGGTTTACAATGTGTTTTTTAGCTAATTGCCCCCAACAATCTGGGTACTCATTTTACCGACCTGCGGAAGGATGAAAGGCTGAGTCAACCTTGGAGCCGGGCAGGATCGAACTCACAACCTTATGGTTGCAGTACTAGCATTTAACCACTGCGCCACCAGGGCTCACCGAATGTAGCCAAGGAGCTGATTTCTATAGCTCTTGCCAAGATTAATGTGATTGTATAGATGCTTCTTTGCATATGTTTCTCAAGAACATTTATTCCGTATGTCCAGCATGTATCTAAAATGTTTCTCAACTTGGAGAAATCACTATTTGGCATCTCTGGCTCTTCCGCAGTAGACCTTGTCTGGTGTCCCCAGCTCTGTCTTCTTTGATAGCACACAAATGTGTGTGTGTGTGTGTGTGTGTGTGTGTAAGAGAGAGAGAGAGAGAGATTCTTCAGTTGCTTCTTGAAATGTGATTATGTTCTCCTGTTTTAAAAAAAATACATATTTTTTTAAATAGCACATTTGGGAGAACAGTACTAGCCTAGATTATTCTCAGTTTGCTTTTTTTTTTTAAATTCTTATGAAAATTCTTTGAGGCAGGCAGGGATATGTGAGTTCCAACCTTGTGGCTGCAAACAGAAGAACAGCAAATGATACCTTATACCAATTTGCCCATGTAGTCTGAATTTGTCTCTTGTGACTGGCAGTGGGTCACATGCAGGAACTCCAGCAAAAGTATCCCCAGCAGATAGCAGTCATCCAGAAGATGGAAATGGAAGATGAAAATTCACAGCTGCAAGGTCAAATGGATAGGTGATTGATGTCAAATGTAACTCTCCAGTCTCTTGCAAAAGAGTCCTGGCAAAATCAGTGTCATGCACCGAGATCATAGGTACTCTTTTGATCCAGAGAGAAATCCAGCCACCCCAGACTATAGGATTTTCAATAGAGACACATGGGAAACCAGATCTGGGTTTAAACACCTTGCATGTAACATTTATTAAGACATAGAATACAAAATCACATAAGTATCAAGAGAGCTCCCCTCCACACACTCATTCATACAAAACATACTCACAAACGGTCCTTTTGGCTGAACGTTGATCAGGCGCTGTCAAAAGGAATGGATGACCTCTGTAGCCGCGGTGGAAAGCCAACAACAAGGGGTCCAAAATTCCCCCTCTATATACCCATCTTGTTCACTTCTCGATGAAAAACATGTTTTCCTGGTTGCCATAGTTCCAGAACATGCCAACATCTTCTCTGTTTTAGGTCAAAACAATCTGTATCATGTCCAGTTCTTATCTTGTCTTTGATGTTCCGTGCAACTCCGGGCTCAGAACACACCTTGTTGACTCAAATTCCTCCTTGTTTTGGCAATCTCTTTTCCGGCCAAGTCAGCATTCCTTATTTTTCTCACTTCACAGTCCAAATCCTTCCCACAGTAATGCCTTGCGAGACACCATTTTATTTGCTCTTTTCTGGTTCAGGACCTAACACATCCAACAGGAACCCACTCAATTCCTCACATCAGTTTGCAGGAACTGAATTGAAGGCTGCTAGAGGTACAACCTTGTAGTGAGGATGATGAATATTTGAAAGCAGTGTTTTGTTTAGAAACTCTTACTGAAAGAACCCAAGATCCCATTTTGGGCTACCAATCTCCATTCTGTGTGTGCTGTAAAAGAGGTGACACATAAGAAGGCCAGATGGAGAGCAGCTTCTCAACATATATTTAGCCCCACCCATGTTATCATAAGATTTTCTCAGTAGCATTGTGACTAAGAAGTTAGTGAGAAGATTATGACTGATTCACTGCCCAGGCATGAATCACTTAACTAAGTCACTTCTGCCCTTCCCTGAAGAGAGCATGGCATTATCATTGATGCAGCCATTTGAAGGATCCAGCAGTAAGAAGGGAGAGTGCTTCTTGGCAAATGTGGTATCAAAAGGGACCTAGGAATCTCAGTAGACCACAAGCTGAACATGAGTCAGCAGTGTGATGTGGCAACTAAAAAAAAAGCCAGTGCAATTCTGGGTTCTTTCAGTAGGAATATAGTATCTAGGTCAAGGGAAGTGATGGTACCACTCTACTCTGCTTTGGTCAGACCCCAATACTATGTCCAGTTCTGGGAGGACATAGACAAGCTATAATGTGTCCAGAGGAGGGCAAACAAAATGATAGAAGGCCTGGAAATCATTCCATAGTAGGAACATCTTAGGGAGAAGAGAAAGTTAAGAGAAGCTTAAGAGGCAACGTGAAAGCTATGTTTGATTATTTGAAGGGATGTTATACGAAAGACAGAACAAGTCTGTTTCTGCTGCTTCAGAGACTAGGGCCATTTCTGCACTAGGCTGTTATAGTGCTATTATTCCAATTTCAACATTCCATAGGATATTGAAAGTGGAGTAATTGCGCTAAAACAGTGCATTGCTGAAATGGCCTCGGACACAGAGCAAGGGCTTCAAACATCAGATAAAGAGATTACATCTAAACATTAGGTAGAATTTCCCGATGGTAAGTGCAGTTTGACAGTGGAATACTTTGCATGGGAGTGTGGTGGAGGCTCCTTCTTTGGGGTTTTAAAAACAGAGGTTAGGGTCCTACATCCCTAACCCTAGCGAATTTGGAGAGCTGACTGTACCTTTTAGGATGGTATATTTCCTGATATACCCACTTTTCACCATTTTTCTTAGCTGTATTTTTGCGTGCATTTCCCTTGTTGACCAAAGCCTGTTTGTGCCCATGTATTTAGAGTAATGTGCTTTTATTTGGACATAATTCAAGAATATTGGAATATGTGAATTTTATTTGGGTATAATTCAAAAATAAAGTATTTACATAATGATATTTCTGAGAAATCCATTTAGGGGAGGCTGAGTATATCAAAGTTATTCTGTTTCAGAAATCCCCACTGTGAGGAAAAATGCTTATCACCAAGAAAAACTTAAAAGAAGGTTGTACTTTATACTAAAAGGCCTCTCAAAGCTTATTGGAGTGCTTTGTGTTGATTGAAAATTTAACCAACAGAAGGGAAAAACAAAGTCAGTCTATGCTGTCTTTCCAGTTTATGGATTTAATACTAATTTCATAACGCCTTTTGTAAAGTGTTCATTTGCTTTTAGTAAATTTGCATTTAGCTCTTTCCTGCTCTCTATTGCAATTAAGGTTCTTTAAGTTTCTTTAGATTTTTTGTTTGTTTGTTTCAGTGGAGTGTAGAAAGAAAAGTTTAGAACTGTGCTTCTTTAACGATTTGATATGAGGAACCAGCTAGTTTTTTCCCAATGCGTGAGGAACCAGCACCACAGAATTGTAAAACTGGACGAGATCACAAGGGCCATCCAGTCCAATCCCCTGCCATTCAGGAATACATCATCAAAGCATTCCTGACAGAGGGCCATCCAGCCTATGTTTAATTTTTCCAAAGAAGGAGACTCCATCACACTCCCAAACAGCACTTTCCCCTGTCAAACTGCTCTTACTGCTCTTATTGTCAGGAAGCTCTTTCTAAGTTTAGAATGTCTAATCTTTTGCTGACCTTTGAAGCCATTGCTCCATGTCCTAGTCCCTGGAGAACAGAAAACATCTCTTTTCTATGGAAACAATGCTGTTTATTGTGCAAAACAACCACATGCAAATTTTGCATAGAATAAGCCCCCAGTTACAAATAGGCTTCCAAAACAGCAAGTTTTTTGAAGTCTTTCTTATAATGGGAGGAAAATTGCTAAATTCATTACTTTCTTTGAGAAGAAAGTCACTGACAAATTTGACCCCTGCACTTTACACGGACTACTTTTCAAAAGTACTTGGAAACTAGTTTGCTGCACAGCTGGAAGTGCCATCATAATTAACCTAACTTCTGTAGCCCTTTTCGCACAGCATTTTCCATGCGAAAGGGCCCCTTGAGTGTCGCACAAATGTGAGGAGCGGTCCACACGACACACTCACATTTGCATGACGCTCCAGGGCCTTGCAGGACCACTCATGCACTTTTTCATTTTTGGCTTTAAGCCGAAAATGGTGCATGGTCACGCATCACTCTGGGGCCCCGCATGCACTTACTGTGCATGCGGAGCCTCAGCAGCTGGGCCGGTCATGCTTCCTGTCTCAGTACAGCCTTTTGCACTGCAAAAGAAAGAGGCGGGGCTCTCATGCGAGCAGGAAGTTCATGCGGAGCTGAAGAAACTCAGACGTGAGGGCCTCTCACAAGAGGCTGCTCACGCAAGCACCGCACCCCAGCACTGAGAAAAAGTGAGTTGCGGAAAGGGTCTGTGTCTTGCTTCTTTACACCTATTAGAAGAGGAAACCTCTTACTGATCTAAAAGTAATTACAAGTTGACTTGAAAACAGGCTGAAATGAACGTATGTTTAATGAAAATCCATGTGTTATCCATGTACTTCAAGTATTTGTAAAATTTCACATTCCCAAATTGCTAATTTTCAATTTTGAAGAGGTCTTGTTTTTTAGCTTTTGATGATCAACCATGAAACAACGAGGTCAGACATAGAAAACTGGGTTAAATAAGAGCCACTTTATTTGACTTAACCTCTTTAAAGTTGTGTTTCCCTGGAAACAGAGCAAGGGAGGAAAGAAACTGATGCGTGTCCAGATGAGGCCCAGGTGAACCCTGATTTCCAGGGTCATAATTTAATGCTCAAACCATTCAAAAATATTCTTTGCAATGAAATTTGTTTAGGAATTACATTGTTTGAACAGGAATGATGATTCAAAAATCTTTATGACTTATGGAAACACTCAACTGCTTTTATCTTCTTGAATATCTATATTTTCTTTCCTTCCTAGTTGTTTGTTTCTTTTTTTTCCCAAAAAAATATCTTTTTTATTGGATTGAAAAATGTAAATGCAAGGAAAGAAGAAAAATAAAACAAGGAGGAAAAATATATATGATATCAACATAGGCTAGGCATATAATTTAATATAAGCTACTGTTAAGGGCCCAGTACCTGGGTCCTGTATTAGTATGGCTTGGATGGACATAATAATAATAATAATAATAATAATAATAATAATAATAATAATAATAATAATAAAAAAATTTATTTCTATCCCGCCTCTCCCAATGGATCGAGGCGGCATTACAAAAATATACAAATACATTAAACATTAAAATGTACCCCATCCTCCCCACCCAGCAACCCTCCTATCCCCCTAAAACACATCATATCTAATTGGTGTCACATTTAATTGGGAACACATTTCAATTGGCACTGATATCAAAATCAAACCTAAGGTGACTGAGAGGTCAAACCGGGATAACACTATCCATATGTCAAAGGTGTATCTGGAGTTGATGTCTGGAGAATACATGTTCATGCATGCCTAAATCAGTTAGTCCTACCTATTGACTATTGAACATTGACCTTTCAGCCTTTGAGCAACAAATCTTTTAGCTATTATGACAGCACGCTGGATCCAGGCACAACAATCATCAGAGAAACTGCAACATGCAAAACAACAACTGAAAATTGCATATCTATTACAAATGCCAAAGATTCTTATAACATCAATCTGTTGCAATGCATCAGAGTGAAAGGAATGGCCCCTTGGCATTCCCATATCATATACTGTAGCAAGTATTATTGGTGTAATGTAGGCACAATTTAGCTGAGGTAGCCAATTTCTTGCCCTGTAATCTTCCTTCCTTCCTTCCTTCCTTCCTTCCTTCCTTCCTTCCTTCCTTCCTTCCTTCCTTCCTTCCAATATGTTGCTGAGTCCAATATACAAAACACATCAAAATTTGCTGAAGCAACCTCCAGCTTTAAACTAAAGAGATTTTATATATTGAAAGTAGGACAATTTTCCACTGATTGATCTGCATAAGACAATATAATTCTTTATTCCACACAGCTTTAAATTCACTTGTATCACATTTAATCCTTTCCAGAAAGAAAGAAAGAAAGAAAGAAAGAAAGAAAGAAAGAAAGAAAGAAAGAAAGAGGGAGGGAGGGAGGGAGGGAGGGAAGGAAGGAAATTCATAGAATAATTTAATTTTTTATTCCACATAGTTCTAAATTCATTTGTATCACGTTTAATCCTTTCCAAAAAATAGAAATTGCATAGGACAATTTAATTCTCTATTACACACAGTTCTTAATTCATTTGTATCACATTTAATCCTTCTCAAAAAATATTTTTGGTAACCACACAGGACAATTTAATCCTTTATTCCACATAATTCTAAATTCATTCTTTATCACATTTAATCATTTTTTTTTAAAAAAATGTAAACTATTCTTCTTTGTTTTCATTTTTTCCTTAGGCTACAATTAGTTTTCTCAACCCAGGAGAAGCAGCTAAGGTGTTCAGAGTTGATTTGCCTGTTTTTAGAAGGAGTAAGAGATAGGGAAGCCAGTCTACAGCCAGGCCACACAGGTGTTATCTTGGTGTTATCCAAAAATGAAAGGAGGCAGAGTAACAAGCTCTTGTATGTTCCAAAGTCAATTACAAGGAGCAAGCTGTCATGGGAAACAAAGCCAAAGGGAGGATGTGATAAGATTTACAACTTGAAACCAATCCAGTGATTAGGAATCCAAGAGTTTGATAATACGTGAAAAAATGCAACCAGCTTGGTGAATGCAACAAGATCTCCCTCCTTCCATCTGCTGGGAATTTTAGAATGCTGCTTTGGTTAATAGAATTGCTCGTATTTTAGCCTTTGCAGAAAGTGTTGGCTCTTTGTGCATTCCTGTTTGGCTTGATGTCTTGAAGATGGCTTTTCCGTGTTACCCAGGTCTTGGGGAGGAGTAATTATCTGAAGTCAGAGGTGTTTTCAGGTCGGCATCATTTGAATCAGATTCTTCAAGGTGAGTTGTGTCATGATGACGTGTGTATGGACATTCAAAGACATGGAGCTGTGTTTGCAACATCTGAGCAAAGTGGTAAATGCTTTTTTTTTGGGGGGGGGAGGCCTTTATTCCATAAGTTCCACACAAGTCAACCACAAAGTAACAACAAAAAAGGTAGAGATTGCCATACTTTTCTAGAGGGTAAATACTATGCAGCATTGAAAATGGAAACAAATTCCTTAGCTGGCCCTCTCAATCAGTCTAATATATAAACCCCACAGTCACTCCTTTTTCTCCATATATATAAATTGTCTCTCACTTTTCAAGTTGAGATTACAGCCAAAGAGGAAATTGAGCATTAACATATCCAACAGATAGGGTTTTTAGGTCAAAACAAGCTTTTCTGACATGTCTGAATTAAAAAAAAAAAAAAAAAAGGTAACAGACTGCATCAACAGAGCAATTCTTGAAGCTTTGCGTTATTATGGAAGTGTTGTATTTGAGTTTGAATAGGGATTTCTAGCTCCTCTGCAATCTTCCTCCTCCTTGAAAACCTTCTCGAGTATTTCCTGCATTCTCTTTCTGACTCCCTTCCTCCCCATCTTTCTCCCTACTAGGAAATAGATGATGGGGTTAAAAGTGCTATTCAGGGAAGCACTTATGGAGGCATATTCAAGAAAATAGAAGTGATAAGTGTGTGGGAAATACAGAGAAAGACACTGAATGATATTCACAGGTAAAGCAAAGAGAATAAAGAAGAGGAGAGTAATCATGATGGATGTTAAAAGTGCCTCTCGCTTTTCTTGTGGTGATATTAAGTACACTTTAATGAACAGAGCTATGGTGGATATAGCCATGATAGGAGTGAAAAATAGTGCATTCACGAGAAAGTGGTAGTACCTTAAGCAAAAATAATCAATAGCTAGAAGGAGGATGATGTGGATAGCAGAAAAAAGGAAAGTGAGGATCCAAATTATGGCACACACAATGGTGGACAAATTTTGTGGGCGGTGCCATCGATACCAATAGGGGAAGAAGACACATAAGCACCTGTCAATACTGATTACTGTCAATAGAAACTGGCTTGAGCTGTACACAAAGAGGAAGAGTGCCCGGAATATTGACTTTAGTGGATTAGAATAGTCGATAGATGGTGACAGAGCTGCAAGCCAATACAGATTAATTGCAATTAAACTCATGACCACACCCAGATCAGCAACGGAGAGGTTCAGTATGTACCTGTTGAAATGATTACTCTTCATATGGAAGCCAAGAATCCAGATGACCACTCCATTCCCCATAACTCCAAACAGGCAGACAAGAAGAGTAAAACTTGTTGTCAGAAGTGTTATTTGATGATCCACATCAACTTCATTCTGACTAAAGCCACAATCTGCCTTGGTTATGTTGCTCTGTGCTTCATTATACATATTTCTAGCACTTAGCTGGGTGGTTATCTTCCTGAATTTCAGCTGATGCGCTTCTTCTGATAGAGATACTCCTGCTCAAATGCAAAAGGAAAAAAAAAATGAGAATTTTGTTCCATTATTCATTTCTGAATGAATAACAATGCAGTTCATGTTTTGCACCTCATCCTTTTTTACTCTCATGCAATAAACCAGTTTTAAAAATCTTCTAGGAATGGACGAAGTTAATCTATTCTGGTCCATTTCCTTCTACACATATTCTTCCTCATAATAAACTGCATCCAATTTCCATATCAAGCTGCATTTTTTTTAAAAAAACCCTCAAAAACTAAGTTTATGCATTTTAAAAAATTCTTTCAGAATATACATTTAAAACAAAAAAAATGTATCTCTTATCTCACCAGGTATCTCTTAAATGTATCTGAGATTGGTGATGCTAAAATCAGAACATGAAATTGCCCCAAAGCCCAGTAGATATCTAAGCTCCATTCGTACATGAGTCCAATAGCTGTGGACTTAGCAAACTCCCTAAGTATTCCCAAAGTCATTTTTAAATATCACAATTGTTTTATTTCTCAATCAGTAGGTCATTCTAATTTAGCATCTCCCTTGCAAATGTATGCTCATTGACTTCAGACGAAATGGTGCTGGTTGTTTCAATTTCATGTTTTTTTCAGAGATAACAAGGCTGTTTGGAAATAGTTTCTTCAGCTTGTCATACCCATTGACAAGTGTTATTCAAGGGAGCTATTTCAGTGAGGATGAGCTATAAGAACTGATTAGCTTTAGAAACCTCTTACCAGAGTGATAGCGATGAGACTTTGGCCATTTCCTCACAGGCTAACAGAAATGGTGCAGAGCCTCCTCCAGGGAGGACGTCTGCACCTGGGAGCGGACTGGGTCGGACCTATTTAACATAGATCCACACCTCAGCCCGCTCCGGAATGACCCCAAGTGGTCGTCAAGCGTGCTTTTAAAAGACAGCTTAAAACAGGTCTTTCAAAAGCACGGAGTGTGCCATTCTGTGTCCGCTCTCCGGTGCAGATTTGCAGGATCGCATCAGTGCGAGCCTGCGATCTGCTGGGGGCAGGCTTTAGGCTGGCGAGCTTCAGTAGTTGGTCGAGACCCTCGACCAACCGGAAGCTGCCATTTTTGTCCCCAGAGTAGTGCAGAGTGATGAGCACTTACTGCTCTGGAGCAGCGCGGACCAGACTGGGGAACCAAGAAGTCTGGTAAGTAGCAGCATGGGGTGATTCCCTCTCCCCATGTGGAAATGGCCTTTGTCTCTTCCCCTGTCTTAATAATCACCACTTCTGAAGGTAGAAGTAAACTTCTCCATCATTCACTTTGTTTTGATAAAAAACAGAGAGCGTGAGATCAGTACATCATCATGTTTCATTAGTCTCAACATACTTCTAGAATAGGGATGTGCATATATTTCACGCAACAATGGTTCTTAACTTTTGTCTTTGCCAGGGAAACCCATCAATATAATTTGTTGCAGGGAACCCCCTGACTTAAATCAAAATTTAAATATTTAAATACATATTTAACTATTTTAATTTAAATCTATTTAAATCTAGATTTAAGTATTCAAATATCTATTTAAATATTCAAATATTTACTAAAGGCTTCTGAAGACTAGGATTTAAATCCCTGCTCTGACACTAGGTGACCTTGGGGAACTCACATTCTCTCAGCCTCAGAGGGAAGCAAAGGCAAATTCCACTGAACAAATCTTGCCAAAAAACAAAACAAAAAAACCTGTGAAAGGTTTTGCCTTAGGGTTGCCATAAGTCAGAGGTGACTTGAAAGCACACAACAGCAAAGCACTGCCAACAAGGAAGGATTTTTTTCCTAGCTATTACGTCTTTTCCCTTTCAAAACTGACTTATGGCAATCCTAAGGTTTATCTATCATGGGGGTTTTCTTGGCAAGAGTTGTTGCCTTTCCCTTTATCGGAGGTTGAGAGAATGTGACTTGCCTGAGGTCAGCCAGTGGGTTTTCATGACTGAGTGGGAAACCCTGGTCTCCAGAGTAATAGTTTGGGATGTGTAATGTGTGTGGGTGGGGGGTGGGGGGTGAGTGCTGAAACTGTTCCCTTGTTGAAACTACTTTCTTAGCATATGTGCTCCACCCACTGCCACATCCTTGTTGCTGCTACTGCTAGTGGACTCCATCAGTGGGGTTTCTTAGAATCCCTGTGAGGGCTCCACGGACCCCAGGTTAAGAACCACTGTCATACAAAGGCAATTTCTCTGCTACACACACACACACACACACACTTGTGTGCTATCAAAAAAGACAGAACTGGGGACATCAGATAAGAGCCATTTCCCCACTACACTGTTATACAGCTATTTATTGTTCTACTTTCAACATCCTGTGGCATTCTGGAGTTTGTAGTTTACTGAGGCAAAATGCTTTCTGGCTGAGAATTCTAAATGCCCTTCCATAAACTAGTGTAGTGTACTGTGTGTAGTATGTAGTGTGTAGTGTGTAAAAACAAACAAAAAACAAACAAGTGTAGTGTGGAAATAACCGAGGTCTAGTATAGAACAGCTAGAGATGTGAGATGGTGATTTCTCCAACTTAAGAAAGACAAGACCAATCTTATCTCTTTTTATGGTAGGGTTACAAGCTTAATAGCTGAAGGGAATTCTGTAGAAGTAGCAAATCTTGACTTCAGTAAGACCTTTGACAAAGTTCCCCATGACATTCTTGCAAAGAAGCTAGTAAAGTGTGGGATGGACAGGGCTGCTGTTAGGTGGATTTGTAATTGGTTGACCAACCACACCCAAAGGGTGCTCACTAATGGCTGCTTTTCATCCTGGAGAGAAGTGACTAGTGGGGTGCCACAGGGTTCTGTCCTGGGCCCAGTGCTATTCAACATCTTCATCAATGACTTGGATAAAGGAGTGGAGGGCATGCTAATCAAATTTACAGATGACACCAAATTGGGAGGGGTTGCTAATATCCCAGGGGACAGGATCAAATTTCAAAATGACCTTGACAGATTGGAGAGCTGGGCCAAAGCTAACAAAATGAATTTCAACAGAGAGAAATTTAAGGTCCTGCACTTAGACAGACAAAAATGGAACGCACAAATATAGGATGGGGGAAAGCATGGCTGGATAGCAGTACATGTGAAAGAGTTCTAGGAGTCTTGGTAGATCACAAGCTGAATACGAGTCAGCAGTGTGATGAGGCAGCCAAGAAAGCCAACACAGTTCTTGGTTGCATCAATAGGAATATGATGTCTAGATCGAGGGAGGTAATAGTACCACTCTATTCTGCATTGGTTAGGCCTCATTTGGAATACTGTGTCCAGTTCTGGACACCTCAGTTCAAGAAGGATATTGACAAGCTGGAACATGTCCAGAGGAGGGCGACCAAAATGGTGAAGGGTCTGGAAACCATGAACTATGAGAAGCATCTTAGGGAGCTGGGTATGTTTAGTCTGCAGAAGAGAAGGTTAAAAGGGGACATGATAGCCATGTTTAAATATTTAAAGGGATGTCATGTTGAAGAGGGAGTGGACTTGTTTTATGCTGCTCCAGAGACTAGGACAAGGAGCAATGGATTTAAGCGACAGGAAAAGAGATTCCATTTGAACCTCGGAAAGAATTTCCTGATGGTCACAGCTGTCCGGCAGTGGAATGTGCTACCTTGGAGTGTCGTAGAGGGTCCTTCTTTGGAGGTTTTTATGCAGAGGCTGGACGGCCATTTGTTGGGAATGCTTTGATGGGTGTTCCTGCATAGCAGGGGGTTGGACTCGATGGTTCCTGGGGTCTCTTCCAATACTGTGATTCTATGATTCTGTGAATTCTGGGCCATTCTGTACTACACTGTTATAATGCTTTTATTCGACTTTCAACATCCTATGGAATCCTTGGGTTTGCAATTTAGGGAGGGACATTTAGAATTCTCAGCCAGAGAACTCTTTGGTTTCTGTAAACTACAAACCCCAGAATTCCACAGGATGTTGAAAGTGGAATAATAGCACTATAACAGTTTAGGAAGCAAAGCACCAAAGTCTTAACTCTGAGCAAATATGAGTTCTTTTGAGTTGAGTTTAGTCGCTTCCTAAAGTATGGTGAACTTCCTTCTTGGCTAAACAGAAATGTAACTGAACCTGAACAAATCTTAGTCAGAATTCTGGTTATGGAAAGGCTGAGAAAAATAATATCTTTTGAAAAAGTATTTGTGTTTTTGTTTTAGTGAAAAAACCTCAAAGTGTGAAAAAGAAAGGGGGTAAAGAAGAAGGTATAGAGATAAGTGAATGTGAAAGAGAAAAAAAGAAGGGTGTATTCATTTTTTATTTAACTTTTTTATAGCCTTCTCTGTAGCTTTTTTTCCCTTAGAACTTTCAATACTCTAAAAATAAAATTATATCCACCACCACCCTGAGTCATTATAGTATTTCTTTTAGTGTATGGGCATACTGTTACCCTGTATTCTGGGGGTTCCGGGAGGGGCACCCAAATAACCAAACAACGCAAGATGGGAAATTAACTCGAGCGCTCTCTTAAGCTAACGAGAGGCAGAGTAACTTAGCAGGGATCTTGCAACCCTATGTCTACAGCATCAGGTCAGAAGAGCAGTCAGACAAGTTTAAAAGTAACACAAAAATGATAGCTTTTATTAAAGGACAAACTACAAATAAGACACCACATGCACACAGCTAACTAGAATAGAAATGAGAGTTTTTTGGGGGAAATGGGTGCTACGATACCTTATCTCGTAGTCCTGGAGAGAAGTGGAGGTTGCAGGGGAGGAAACTCAGCATGGCGTGCTGAGGAGAGCCCTTCAGACAAAATGACAGCAAGGCGGGATGGAAGTCCATAGCGATCAGAGGAACACTCGTAGTCAGGGGGTTTTTATAGGGTGGAATGTGCCTACAGGCCACGCCATGCTCGGTGAGAACAAAGGAAATTTGGAGCTGGACAAAGAAGTTGGAAAAGGTCAAGTTCTACTTGATGAGCTTAGCGCTGGATGACAATAGTATGGCCAGTATGCTAATGGAGTAGCATAAAGGACTTGCCAGCTCTCGGCTGAGCGTCTTTGTGTAAAGTTGCACTTAGCAGGGTGTGTCTGCAAGAAAATGGTCCCTGAAGCAACGGAGAGGAATTAAGTTCCCTGCCTAAATGGGAATTGGAATGTTCATCCATTAACAGCCGTGCCTAATTACATGCTCGTCCGGTGGCCCTTTGCAAATATGTGGAGCAGGGTGGCAGAGGAGGTCAGGTAAAGGCCAAATAAGTTTGATAGCAAGAGATAGCTAATGCTATCAACGGGCATATCATAACTGTAGTAACAATACCTGTTTGCATTACAATGTATTTGTTTAAGATCTGAAGCTCATCCTTCCTTATATGAGCTCAGAGTGCTTAATCATCTCTATAAATTAAATTAAGATTTTTTCCCTAGTGCCTCTTTTTATTTCTTTTAACACTGATATGCATGCAAAAAATATACTCCAACAACTAATACAAAACAGTCAGTGTTCCACTCACAACCAACAGATTAATTTTCCCAAAAGATATAATTAGTGTTTTACCCCTCTCTTCTTTTGTCCCTCCCACCCCCACACCACCAGGGAACAATCTTTATTTAAAACCCCTTTCTTTTAAGGTGGAGAATCATATTAATTGTATCATTTATAATTTTATACCTGCCCTTTCTTTAATTGTTTCTATTAGTTTTTTCCACTTCCTCAGCCAACCACTTTCAAAATCAAGTCTCTGTTTCTTGTCACATCCCACAGCATGACTGATTGGGTTTTTGGCACTTGTTTACATGATGTTTGGTATGGTCTGATTTAAATATAGTCTAGAAGATGTATCAAAAATTCACTTGAAGGACCTGGAGATCACATAAACAAGGAAGCATGGCCAGTGATCTTTCATTCTTCACATGTAGAGGGGACAAAGAGTGCTCAGGAGGGAGAGCTGCAGAGGTTTTAAATGGACTTTATGTCCTACATTTATCCTTCTCACAGTAAAGATTAAAAAAAAAAAATCCCTGACTGCTTAGAAGCAATTGTCCTCCTTCCCATTACAGAAGAGCATTTTATTGTCTTTTAAAATATGGAAATATAGCATTGATTTATTCTGAGTCAGACCATTAATCAAGGCAGCTTAATATTGTGTCCTCTGATTGATAATAATTATCAGTGGTCTCATGGAGCATTTCTGATCCTTTCGACCTGAGATCCAATTCACTTTCAATGCTTGAGATTGATCTTAGGGGCTTCTCTGTGTATGTATAAGTGTCTTCGAGTCACAGATCAATTTATGGTGACCTTATGATTTTCTTAGGGTTTCCTTGGGCAAGGAATACTCAGAGTCGGTTGTGCCAGTTCCTTCCTCTGAAATATAGCCTACAGCACTTGGTTTCCATGGACAGTCTCCCATCCAGTTATTAGCCAGAGCTGACCATACTTAGGTGCCGAGATCAGACAGAATCTGGTGCCTTTAGGGTATTTAGGTTCTTGGAACCCTCTACCACAATGAAATTCAGATCACCACTCTACCATGTCTTCCCCCTTCTTTTCACATACCTTTGTATAAGTAGAGGTCAGGAGTCTTCAGAGATGATTAAAAAGTACAGTCTGATTTGGCAAAATATCTTATGCTGCATAGATGTGCAGAGTAAATGGTGCATTCATCAAGCCCAAGGGGAGGAATCAGATGTTGTTCACCAAAACTGCTATTAGATATTCTGGAGAATCCAATCATCTCTGGCTTTTTCTCAGAATATGAATATGACAAGAGGAAAGTTACTGTATTGCTATTGGCTACAGATAATAATCAGGAAATTCATCAGAAGAAGTTTATTAATAGTTGATTTTCTGAAATCAAACTTGAGAAAAAAAATATCTTTAGGGAAAGGGAAATCAGCCACTGTGCACTATTCTTATCATAATGTTCTTGTTTGCGTATATTTCCTTGATTCCTATCTTGCATTTCATTTTCAAGGCAATTAAGAAAGTCATGAGTTTATCGACTTTGGAAAATATGCCTTTTTCAAAAAATCAGCTGCATCTCTAGCCTTGTACCTTTTCAGCTCATTTGCCTTCTTGTAATTCACAGAATTGTGGAATCATAGAGTGAGAAGAGACCACAAGGGTTATCAAGTCTAGCTCTGTGCCATGCAGGAATAATACCATCAAAGTATTCCTGCCAGATGACTGTCTGACCTCTCTTTAAAAACCTCCAAAGAAGGAGACTCCACCACACTCCCGGGCAATGTATTCTACTGTCACTGCTCTTACAACAGGAAGTTCTTGCTGAAGTTTAGGAGGAATCATACTTCTTCAAGTTTGAAACTATTGTACCTCAATTGGCAGGACTACTACTTCAATTGAGAGTCAGTGTGGTATACTATGTTGGACTACAGCCCTGGAGACTGGGGTTTGATTCCCCTCTTGACCATGGAAACCCACTGGGTGACCATGAGCACTTCAAACACTCTCTCAGCCCCAGAAAACCCTGTGATACATTCTGCTTCAGGTCAGTGATCACCTAGCTAAAATAAATGAGGTCAGATCTTTAGGGCCACAGGAATTGCATCCCAGAGTGCTGAAGGAACATGTTGATGTACCCTCTGAACACCTGGATATCATTTTTGAGAAATCATGGGGAACCAGTGAAGTGCCAGATGACAGGACATGAAGAATTCTCTTTGAACTCTCTTCAAAAAGGCAGGAAAATATAGACTAGTCAGCCTGAACTCAATGCCAGGAAAATTATTGGAATGGATTATCTAGAGGTCCGTCTGCAACTATCATGATCAGTAGCAGCCATCATGGGCCTGTCAAAAGCAAATCTACTCTACTCTGCTTTGGTTAGACGTCATCTTGAATACTGTGTCCAGTTCTGGGCACCCCAATTCAAGAAGGATGTTACTGCAGTTTAGGCCTACTTGGAGAGACCTCCAGATATCATTTTGATATCAATAATTTGGCTCTCTTCCACCACCCCTCTCCACGTGTTTGTGAGGCCCCCAGACAAGCACAGAACTAGGCTTGGCCACTAATTGCTGAACATTCCATTCTTCACCCAGGCAGGCCAGAAATAGCCAGATCCTCACTTTAGGAGACCTCTCTGCAAACACCCTCATTATGTATGCACACTGCTTACAAAGGACTCCCTGCCCCGAGCAGGCAACTTGGCAAGCTGAATACTCAACTGCCAAGCACTGAGCATTTGCATACTGGCTAACTCTTTGTCGATTCGGATTTAACTTAATCATGCTAAATTCTGACCTTTCCCATGATTTGTCCCGCGCCCAGAATGCATTGTTTTTCCCGAGTAAGGCATAGCCTGCAGTCACATTTCCCCCTATAAAAACCCCTGATTCTGAGAATATCCTCGGCTCGCTCCCGAGTTCCAGACTGCCTTGCTGCTGCTTTGCTTGGCAAGCTTCCCCTCAGCTCCACGTGCTGAGATACACCGAACCCCAGCATCGCTCTCTATCTTCTTTCCGGGCTTCAGGAACAGGTTTCGTATCACACGAATCAACTATCCCTCTGAATACCCGGCTATCATACTCACACCTTTATTTTCCTTAGTTATCTGTGTGCGTGTGTTGCTTACACTGTGTACCTGTATTTAATAAAGATCATTCATTTATTTTCAACACGGTTTGCTTCTTGACTTGGTCTGACCCCGTAAACATTGGGTTACAAGATCCTGCTGCGTTACCCTGCCTCTCGTAGTGCCAACCAGTGCTCTTGACTAATTTCCCCATCTTTTGTAATTATAAGGTTATTTAGGTGTCCGTCCTGGGACCCCCAGTAAACAAGGTAACAAGGACATGGTCAAGCTGGAGCAAGTCCAGAGGACAGTGACCAAAATGGTGAGGGGCCTGGAAGCCATGCCCTATGAGGATAGAAAGCTCGGTATGTTTAGTCTGTAGAAGAGAAGGTTAAGAGGGGATATGATAGCCATGTTTAAATATTTGAAGGGATGCCATGTAGAGGAGGGAGTGGGCTTATTTTCTGCTGCTCCAGAGACCAGGACAAGGAGCAATGGATCCAAGCTACAGGAAAGGAGATTCCATTTGAACCTCAGGAAGAACTTCCTGACAGTCAGGGTTGTCCAGCAGTAGAATATATTGCCTCGGAGTGTAGTGGAATCTCCTTCTTTGGAGGTTTTTAAGCAAAGGCTGGATGGCCACCTGTCAGGAGTTCTTTGAGGGTGTTCCTGCATGGCAGGGAGTTGGACTGGGTGGCCCCTGTGGTCTCTTCCAACTCTACATTTCTATGATTCTATACGATTCTATGATATTATTTCTTAATGGCAGGGGGTTTGACTTAATTGCCTTTGTGGTCTTGTCCAACTCTATGATTATATCTAATATATAAAAGTTGAAGTTTGTCTGTTTGTCCTTGTCAGTCCGAGAAGACCTCATATGATTGGCTGCCTGTGAAGCAGCAATAGCAAGAGATTTACATCCAGCAAGGTTCCTCCAACTCAGTCTTCAAGATGTCCATGATAGTTAATCTTTTTAGTAGGACTTTGAGCTTATACTAACTACACATTTTGCAGAAAGGTTTATCTTTAATACCTTTCTGTGAGACTAGCTTTCTTTTTCTTTTTTTCTTTCTTTCTGGAAACATTAAGTTATGTCAGTATTTTAAAGCACTGATAAATAAATTTATAGACTCTAAAGTGATTTTTAGGACTTCATCTGATAAAGTCAAAGGGCTACGTCAATGGCCTCTGGACCTGTAGATCCAATTATAGCCACTTTTGAAAGATTAGTGTTACAGGATTTAGAAAATACAGAGGCAACAAATAAACCTCTATGGCATAATGCCAATAGACAGAAATATCACATTCTGAGAAATCTAGCCACTGATCCCTCTATTATTATTAAGGAAGCAGACAAAGGAGGTTGTGTGGCCATTCATGATACACATACAAAAATGAGACCTTGTGACTATCAGATTTATCTGCATAGAAGCCATGTCTTAAGGATCCCTCCCAAGATATCATAAAAAATTAAGGTCACATTGATTGAGGGTTCATATTTTGGCTATATGTATAACAGAACTGTTTATTGAACATCAATCCTAGAATACCAGTTTTTTATACTTAACCAAAATATCCACAAATGGCTTCATTGTCTCTCAGATCAACCCATTGTTTCAGGTTGCAATTCTGAGCAGAAATCTTTTTCCAAATTTGCTGAATATTTTAAAAAATATTTTCTACCTCTGATTCCATCCTACATACACAACTCTATGGATTTTGCTTTAAAAAAGTTAGAATTCTTTATCATAAAAGAACAGGATATTCTAGCAACTATGGATATAAAATGATTGTGTATAAATATACTACAAGATCAGGTTTTACATACAAGAATACAAACATTAGAGAAGATAGCTGAACGATATCCTCCCACATCATTTTGAGCACATTGGCTGAATTGATTTTATACTGAAATTACTCAGATTTGTTAATAATAGGGATGGGGCAAATCCAGAATTTTCCAAATCCAAATCCCTGGAAGGGTCTAGGAATCCACGAATCTCATGAATCTCAAATCTTTCAAATCCTTTTTAAAAAGGGTTAAAAAAAACAAGGGAAAGAAGGATAATCTTGGGCAAGACACACTCTCCCAGCCTTAGCAAAGGCCTAGGCAAAGGCAAACCTCCCTCTGAAGAAATCTGGCCAGGACAATTGTCATAGTTTTGCCTCAGGATTTCCCCAAATTGAAGATGACATGAAGGCCCTTTCTACACAGGCAGGAAAATGTGGATTGATCTCACATTTTCCTGCCTGTGTAAACAGGGCCACATACTACAGTACAGAGATAATCCAAGTCAAAACTAGACTTTCTTTGCATAGCTCCTTATGACATCCTGGGGTTTGTAGTTTGATGATGCACCACCACACTTTGGGAGAGAAGTCTGTGACACTTGGTAAAACTACAAACCCCAGAATTGTGTCTGAAAGAGCTTTGCAAGGGAGCTGTGCAAAGGAAACTTTCAGCTGTCCTTGAAACCTCAAGACTGTACCTTCCAGTCAAGTCTCAAGTCCTGCAACAAGGAAGGCAATTAAAAACAACAACAACAACAACAGCCTCTTGTCCAGTCTCAGTTCTGCACCCTGCAGTCTCAAGTCAAGTCTCAGGTCCCACAACAAGGAAGGCACTTAAAAAAAAACACAATCCCCCCCACCAGCCTCTAGTCCAGTCTCAATTCTGCACTCTGCAGTCTCAAGTCAAGTCTCAAGTCTTGCAACAAGGCACTTTTAAAAAAATCCAGCCTCTAGTCTAGTCTCAATTCTCTACCCTCAAGTCCAGTCTTAAATCCTGCAAGGGACTTTCAGGTGAAATCTCTAGTCCAGTTTCAATAATTCCCATCCCTACCTTCCAGTCTCAAGTCAAAAGAATAGAGATTATTACCTCGCAGAGAGAGGCAGTCCAAGCGGGCACAGACAGCCCAAGTGGGCATATCTTGTGGAAGGAGGTACACTGGCCTACACATTTTGAAATTTCAAGGACAGCTGAAAGATTCCTTTGCATAACTCCTTTGCAAAGCTCTTTCATGCACAATTCTGGGGTTTGTAGTTTTGGACATCACTGGCCCTTTCCACATGCGGTTATTAGGGCGGGCCAATACATCTTGCCACGGAGGTCTTCTGCACCTTGGAGCAGACTAGGTTCGGTTTATTTACCTTCGTTCTGCACATAATTCTGACTAAATGCACCCCCATGTGGTGGTAAAGCGTGCTATTTGAAAACAGGAAGAAATCGGTTTTCCAATTTTCCAGATCAATCCAATTCGTACTTGCACAGTGGTACAGACACATACATTTGCCCCAGTGTGAATTGGTGATCGGGGAGGGCTCATGGGAGGGGCCAGGGGGTGGTATGGACTTTCACATGTATGCACATATGCAATGACATACTAAACCATGCAAAAAACCCCAAAAGGCCCAATCACAGCCAATGGGGCGGGGTGAGGGGAGTAGTGAGAGTAGCCGTGACAGAGGCAGTGTGGATAAATGAACTCACACTCCTCCGAATCAGAATGGAACATACACAGTAGCTGTGTGGAAGGAAATGAGGGAAAGTCCACCTTGTTTCGAGCCCAGAAAATCCTGTAAGAAGTGACACGAACTGATTCACCAGCCTCGTATGGAAAGGGCCATTGTTAGGAAAGAAGGAACAAAACTATGTATCTCTCTTATAAACAAACCTATTGACTGAAATCCTTATTTAAGATTTGACAATTCACACCCTAAATCTTTGAGAAATAATCTACTGTGTATTAGTTCTTGAGAATTAAACTGTACAAGGGAGGAAGACTTCAGATGAATCAAGATCACTCAGCTGCCGGCTAGAGGAGAAAGGCTATTCAGAGTCTCTAATTAATAACAATTTGAACAGGGATCCACAGACAACATGCACTGATATTTTTTTAATAAAAACAATTCCAGAATAAATTGCCACTTGTCTTATGAAAGTATCGCCAAAAAATTGCAGAGCAGTATCAAAAAAACATTAGCACATCTTGCAGGACCTAAGTGGGTGCCAGAAAAAAACCTCTTATTTCCATTAAGTGCAATCATTGTCTTTCCGATACATTGATAAGAAGTGATTTCAGAACGTATCAACATGCTGATTCTAACATTATCAGCAACTGCCTCCAGAGGCCATTGCCCACATGGACGTTGTACTTATTGTAAATACACATTAAAGATAACAGAGTTTGTGAATCATAATGAAAGAAAAACATACACTCTGAAACAATGTTCAGCTTTTAGCACTCCATATGTGACTTATGCCATCAGGTGTCTCCGCAACAAATCATGTATAGGAAAAGCATTTGGAGCTTTAAAAATCCAGATAGGGGAACACTTTGGCAATATCAGGAACAGAAAATCAGGTGCCCCTTTGGTTGACCATTTTCCGGAAGCTGATCACTCTTTTAAGGATCTGCACTTCTGGGTGCTTGAGAAACTTTTTTTCCCAGAATGGGATGATCCTGTTTAAAAAGAAATTGATTGGATATTGAGACTTGCCATGTTAGTCCCGCATAATTGAAATGTAGACCTGGAGTACATCCATCTATTTTAAAACTTGTGTTTTTGTATATCTCCTGAATTTCCATCTGATGTATAATTACTATGAAAAGGATGTCTTTGGTACACAAATGGAATAGTATATTCTGTTTCTTCTATTTCTCAAATTATGAGTTGCTAGGCGTAAGCTGGAAAAGCACTCTTTCTGGAATTCCCATGCAGGTGGTTTTAAAGTTGCATTGTAAGCTGTGCTTTGTTTTTGTATATCTGAGTTAGTAGGTTTTTTTTTAAAAAAACAGAGAAATTTTTACATGCATTTTAATGTAAGATAGATGTACACATCAGTTGTTACCATTCCTTGCCCACCCCAAAATTGGCAAGAAATATCGTTTTTCATATAAAAACTGGACATTTATGGCTGGGAAACATGAAGGAATCAGGACACTGGTTGTAAGCCTGGACTAGGTCAGGATAACCTAAGCATGGTGAGATCATACATTTAAGAGGATTTGGCAGGAAAGCCAAGCATTAATGAGGTTCCAATAATCCTTTCAATAATACAAGCAACCGAGACAATAGTAAACGAAGCTGCAGCCCTGCTGTGTGCATTTCCTGCAGAGACCTTCCCCATTCACCTTACCCGACCAAACATTAAGAGGCTGACAGGACTCCCATCAATGTTTTGTCACGCAAAGTAAGACAGTCAGTCTGTTCCAGACCCATTTTGATTTACTCTGCCAGAAACCAATTAATACACAACCCTTCAGGGTGGAAAATAGAGTATAAAAACTCCAGCAATAGCCCAAGTAATTTGCTAGCACTTTGGGCATCACACGATGCCCCAGATTCCTATTCCTCTGTGCTGCTCTCAAACTCTTGTTTGAGCCACTTGTCTTTGATCCTCTGCCCCGGGTCTGGTAAATATCACCCTCTATACCTGAA
The DNA here is from genome assembly GCA_948474755.1 of Ctenosaura bakeri. NCBI lineage: Eukaryota > Metazoa > Chordata > Lepidosauria > Squamata > Iguanidae > Ctenosaura > Ctenosaura bakeri. The sequence goes on along the minus strand of CAOLHI010005282.1, from coordinate 26,095 downwards.
ATCTCTCTCTATCCAACAATTCTCACTTCTCCCTTCTGTAGCCTTGTATGGTTCATGAGACTGTTTGATTTCTTGTGTGTCTATCCACAGATTTCCAATGAAAACACCCTGTTTAAGCCTTCAACTGGATCCTTTTTTGAGTCTCAGAGAAATACTTCAGAAGGGTGTTCCCATGTCTTGTATCAGCTGAACAGCTTAGAAGGATACTCTGATAATTGGTACTAGATGTCACTGCGAAGCCCAATAGAACCAGGAAGGATATAGTTCTTGTGTCTACTTCACAGAATGTGTCATCTACCAAGGTGACCAAAGTTGTTTCTCTCCCATAACTAGGTCTGAACCCAGATAGGGATAGATCAAGGCAATTGGCTTCATCAAAGATAGCCTGGAGTTGGGCTGCCACCATTCACTTTTAGATCTTACTTTAAAACATAAGATTATAAGATAAGGATTCTAATAAGATAAAAAGATAAGGCTAGAAAATAGTTTAACATATCTAGGTTGATGGAGTCCAGTGAATTATTATTGAGGATGGTGAAGTCCAACCTTCTTTCATGACTTCCACTATTCAACTGGGCAGCCCTCCTCTGGCAACTTTGATGAGCCAGGATAGACAAAAGGCTAACAGACTACTGGTTGGACTCACTTCTCTTTTTTAAAAAATTAATTTTATTGTAATTCCATTGTATAAAACAAACATTTCTCATTGTACATTTTACCAAATTATTACGGCTGTCTTCCACTCCTCTCTGGATTTCATTAACTGTTATTTCATTGACATATTAACATTATGCATCGCATTACATTTATTAACATACAAGATAGTTCCTGCCTTTCAACCCAACTTTACATGTTCCATGATATTCCCCTGATCTTCTCCTTCTAGCTACACATGCTACCATGAATTAAGAATTGTTTCCTGTCAACACCCAACCCATGTCCAGAACAATTTGCCATTCTTTATTAATGTCATCATCTGATTTTCCTTTTAGTCTCTGAGAGACTATATCTGCATTCTGATTTTCAATAAAAGTTGTCCACCATTGCTCTATTGTAGATACCTGCTCATTTTTCCATAACCTTGCGTATTCAATAAGGGCTGTCATAATCATATACAATATTATTCTCCAATATTTCTTTACAGCAATTCCACCTAACATAAGTGTCATATTTAATAAGTACAATTCAGGTTTCTTATCAAGTTGAACCCTCAATATTGTACAAATCATATTGTATATTTCATTCCAATACTTTTTAGCCTTAGGACATGACCACCACATATGAAATAGTGTACCAACATTCTTCTGACACTTCAAACATTGTCCTGTTCATATATTATAGATCTTCTTTAATTTTTCAGGTGTCATGTACCATCTATGAAAAAGCTTATAATAGTTCTTTTTTAGGTTATGAGCTACAGTAATTTTTTGTGTCGGTTGCCAGCTCTGTTCCCAATGCTCTAACTGGATTGGATGTCCAACATTTTTAGCCCACAATATCATTGTTGATTTAACTGTCTCGTCTTCCCTTTCTTGGTGTAAAATCTCTTGATATAAATGTGATAATAAATGAAGTGGGTTTTCCCGCAATAGCTTCAATAATCTTCCTTGCTCTTTTAGTTGGACTCACTTCTCCAAGCAATATGTCCACATCACCAGGTACAACAAGTTGAAATAGATCCAAGTAATTCTGTTTTCAAAATGTTTTTCAAATTTATCGCAGTGGATTTCACAGGGCCTCTTCTCAGTACCCTTAGGTCTAAGATACAATAGTTCCTTGGCACAACAGAGACAGAAAACTTCAATGTGAAGTTGATTCTTAAATGGATTCTAATATAAGTTTTATTGACTGTCTCCTGAGTCTTTCTCTACCATTGCTCTAGTCATCTACCCACTTCATTGACCTGAGTTCCTCAGAAAATCAATTTACCTGTTTAGTTGAAAGGTGTATAGGAGCAATTATCTCCATTCATACCGATCAGATCTCATCTAGAATGTCAGTACTGATAGTCTTAAGATCTTATAGAATAACTATTCACATTTGGTTCAAAATTGCGGGTTCCAGTCCCACTGCACAATCTTCTTCCTCCTTGAAAACTTTTTCAAATGTAATCTTGATTGTTTCTCTGGAACGGAACATCTTCTCTCTCCCTACTAGGAAATAGATCAATGGGTTAACTGTGCTGTTCAGGGAGGCACATACGTAGGCATATTCATAGAGATAGATGTTGTCAAAATGAGGGATATCCATGGAGAGATACTGAATGATATTCATTGGTAAAGCGAAGAGGAGGAAGAACAAGAGAGCTAGCAGGATGGCCGTGAAAAGTTTCCCCCTTTTTTGCTGTGATGATAGGAAGTAGAATTTGATGACCATAGCAAATGTGGAAACAAACATGCCTGGTGTGAAAAGCACAATATTCAAGAGAAACTGGTAGTACCATAGTTTACAATAGCCATAATACAGGAAGGACGTTGTATGAGCCGAAAAAATCAGGAATGTGAGGATCCAGATTACAGCACACACAATGGTGGGCAAGTATGGTGGCCGATGGCATCGATGCCAAAGTGGGAAGAACACACACACACACCTATCAATGCTGATGACAGTCAGAAGGAATTGGCTAGTGCTGTATGTGAATAGGAAGAAAGTGCGGAATACTGACTTCAGCGGATCAGAGTACTCAATGGACTCCACTTTGGCCACCAGCCAATATAGATCTATAGCTGTGACAGCAGCAACCACCCCAAAGTCAGCGGTGGAGAGGTTCAAAATGTAGGTGGTAATAAAACTTCTTTTGATGCGGAAGCGAAGAAGCCAGATGACAGTTCCATTTCCCCAAAATCCTAAAAGACAGATAAGAAGAGTGATGGCGATCATTAAATATATTCCTACTGCTTCAGTGCTGTGATCTTTCCGAACATAGCTGCACGTTCCAGTGTCATTTACAAGTGAAGTGAAATTGTCATCTATCATGATTAGTTTCCACTCTGGTGCTTCTTCTGGTGTAGTTGCTCCTATAAAAGTAAAAAAAGGAGAGGAATCACTTTTTTGTTTATTTTGTTCTGTTTTATTTTGTTTTGTTTTATTTTAATGCATTAAAACACAAAAGTTAAATAGATACTTCTGCTCATTTTTACATCCCTTCAATATAACAACTTGATATATTCCATAACATAAGCTAATTTCTTATCAGGTTTCCATTATATTATCCTTTCCATTATTAGATTTACTAGATCTCAAATTTATATATAAGTAATTCGCATAGTTCCGTTACCTTATTGTTTGAGCATTAAATCACTATATGTTCCATCTATATTCAATAACAAAAATCAACACTAACAAAATAATATCATTTAGACTACTCTAATTATCTAGTTTCAATTACCCGACTTCGAATGTGTGCTCTAGTCTAGTCTACAAAACTAGCTAGAAGATGATCGGATGATCAAATTATACGCTATGGCACTGATGGATAAGCAGACAACTTTGATAATATCTGCAAATATCAGTAATTATGTTAAAACTAGGAACCCTCTGTTATGAGGCTGAATAGTGTTTGGTGGGGCTAAAGATTTTAGACAGCTCTTGCTTTCTTTGCACATGAATAAATTTTAGGCTTAAATCTTCTTAGTTTCAACTATGGTATACCAGTTAAATTAATGGGAATTACCTACATGTTGACTCACCGTTCAACAATCGCTTTAATGCATCTATTTCATTTGGCACTAACGAGCTAGATTTAGCTGTAAACGTCATCTGGAGATGGGTGAATCAGGCTATTTATGTTTTTTTTACCTTTAACATGTTTTGACCCACAAATCTATTAATTTACTTCATCGTTCAAACACAAATAATATACTAAGTTAATTTTGTAGTCTGCTCACTATGTGTATTTCACATCTGTATACAAAATTGTGATGGCCTGTGACTGTGAACAGTAAAGTTTATATACCAGTTTACTTCATCAATCTGTGCTAAAAGGGCGTGGAGAAAAGTGTTTCTAAAAGCTAGAATATTCTTGGTTATTAACACTGAGGTTCCATTCCAGTTATGCCAGTAGGCATACATTTCTGGGCATTAAAAGGCCAACATCTAGTAGGGATGTAATAAATACTTGGAAATCACTTTATCCATGATGATAATATGCAAATACTATTGGGGGGTAGTGCATAGAGAAGTATCAAGTGTTGTTGTGTGCCAACAAGCCAATTCTGATTTGGTGCCCCGGGTAAATATCATGGGGTTTTCTTGGCAAGATGTGTGCAGAGGATGTTTGCCTTTGCATTCCTCTGATGCGAAGAAAGTGTGACCCAGAGGGTTTCCATGGCTGAGCAGGTTTTAAACCCTATCTCCAAAAGTCCTAATTCAACATTCAGATCACTACACCACACTGGCTCTCAAGTATCAAACAAGGACATAAAAACATTGGAAAAATTTTCTTGTCCATAATGAGAAAATATGCAAGCTTTTCTGAGTATTGCTCAAAAAGATATCCAGGGGGGTGCATCATCATTGGCAAGACAACTTGCAAGTTGCAAGTTTGCAAGGTTTTTTTTTTTAAAAAAAATTCCTCCTAGAATACCCTTTTCAGTGCCTGGAAAAGTGCTCATGCGTTCTTGTCATGGAGAAGACAATTTGCATTTAGAAAACAGCTGCAGGATTTTCATAATCGGGAATTTTTTCCAAAAACTGTTTACTCAAAAACCCTGTTTGAGGGAAAGGGGGGGCCAAAAAAAGAATATAGTGAAAATGTACTTAAAACAAAATGTTTTCCTAAAAAAATTTTTTTTTAAAAAATACTCCTGCAAATATCCCCCCAAATCCAAAAATAACTTCTGTTTTTTGGGGTGGGGGGAAATTTCAATTTATATTCAACAATTTCAGATTATAATCCTCCCTCTATTGGACAGCATGCAAAAGTTCTGAAAAGTATTCCTCTATTTTTTTAGATGTGTTTTTTTTTTCCAATGAGAAAAAGATCTTGTTGGCTGAGAAAAACAAACAAAAATGGAGGAGCCATGGCCTTTGGGGACATTAATGGAGAGACTAAGAGCCTAAACTAAACCCCAGGATTCCATAGGATTCCATAGGTTCCACTACACTATAACAGTGTAGTGTGGAAATGGCCTAAGGTTTCTTAAAAAACAAGGTATCATGTGTAGATTGATTTTAAAAAAACGTTTAAAACAAAGCCTTCCATTCTCCATCCTACATTTCCTCTGTTCTCTCTACTGTCTATTAAAACCACCCTACGTAATGATTTCCTACTGCCTCTCCTTCCGGATGCTCCCAGACAAGGAATAGATTGATAACCAGGACGTTGGGGAGTCTTGTGATAGATTAGTTTTTGTGGCTACTCTCAGAACGAATTGCACAGAGCTTTTGGTAAAGGGTGAGAACCAACCGCATATGTCTATTTGTTTCCTCATTCTTTATTGGCGAGGATGGCAACATTTGTGAATAACCTTTACAGTTCTATGGGGTTCAACTCAGAACTCTGGATTTTTTTTAAAAAAAAATCCTAAATTTCTGAAATAGGAAAGGAAGGGAGTATGGGGCAATGTACGGGAAAATTCAGAGGAAAATCTGTTTGTTGTTGTTGTTGTTGTTGTTGTTTTGGCTTTCAAGTCATTCGCAACTGTATCACGACATTTTCTCGGGCTGAGAAATGTGTGATGTGCCCAGGGAAACGTAGGCCATTTCTGCACTAAACTGTTATAATGCTACTGTTCCGCATTTAGCATCCTATGGAATCCTGGAGTTTGCAGTTTAGGGAAGGACATTTAGAATGCTCAGCCAGAGAGCTCTTTTCCCGCGTTAAATTACAAACCCCAGAATTCCACAGGAGGTTGAAAGTGGAATAAAAGCAATATAGCTGTGTAGTGCAGAAATGGCCTTTACTTAGGGGAATTATAAGCATGGGTGGACTGTGGATAGGAAAGCTTTACCATCTAACATTAGGAAAGCTTTACCATCTAGCAGTAATTCTGCATCTACTTACTAGTCCAGCCCTACAGAAAGGGTAATGGTTAAGGGTTATTTCTAAATGGGAACAGAGAAAGATGTACACAAACAGGTAATTTAAAGCAAAGTTCTGTGTTTTTTCTCAATGGCCCAGCTTCATAACTGTTTTTTTTAATGAACATGAATATACATTTGTATCTCGAATCTCGACTAACAATGGGATTCAGATCACTATATTTAAAATGGTCTAAGAAATTTTAAATTATGTAAAGAAGTACCAGAGTTTTGACTTTAAAAAAGGAGTGTCCTAATCATACATTGTTATTTTAATACATTCCATAATTTTAGCTACACACCGTCCCCCACTTATCTGACAGGTTAGGGCACTGTCAGAAAGCAGAATAGTTTCAAGAATGGAATCCATGTACTGTACTGTACTGTAGGAACCATGAAGATCTTAGAAAAGTTCATTGATACTGACAGTACTTGCACTGCTTGCAAAATCTCCCAGCTGGAATGGTGCCTTTTAAAAAAAAAAAACACCTTTCAGCTAGTTTTGCAAGCAGCGAGCACAGAAGAGCAATTCCTAGAGAGCCTTGATAGACAAGAAAAACTGAAGAAAGAGCAGAATCCCTATTGAATTAATGGAACTTGTCCTTAATTTGGAAACATCAAAAGAGGGAATCATCAGATAATGGGGTGTGAAAAGGTGCAGAGTTCCTGTACCTATTTAACTGATGAAAGAGGGATTGTGTGGCAATCAAGGTCATTCGAAAATATATTGACCAGTTATTTTTTTCTCCTAGAATTCACAATGGATCTCTGAAGGATTTTGCTTGCGCCCAATTTTTTTTGTTAAGTGTATGTCCAAATAGCTTTTCTGTGTCAGCAGATATAATTTTCACCATGAGACTTTTGGTTGGAATACAATCTGCCTTTAATACCAAGTTACTATTTAGTACTAAGTTGTTTCAAGGGCAAATTGTTTTTACAGATAGCTTTGGCTAAAGGAAGGAGGAGGAATCTCTCCATCTGAAATGGAATAAGCTTAGATGGTGAAATGGATTTCCTTGGATTGACTTAGGAAAAGTTAGACTGAACTCCCTTCAACAGAAACAGCAGCAGCAACAAATGAGCCTGTTGATATCTGGAGTCAAAAATAGCTTTTTAATAATTAGGAACCCAGAAGTATTTGTAAGAAAGCTATATGGACCTCACAGCAGGAAATGCATTTGCAATTCAATATATTCTGTTATCCACCCACAATTAAAACTGTGGTAAAGACAGTCTCATCCGACAAGCCTATTCCGATTATTTTTAAATTATGGATTTTAAAGGATTAATTAATGTTTAATGTGCTTTGGTTTTATATGCACTTTTAAAATGATGCTATGTATTTAAGCTTTTTGTATTCCCTGCCTTGATTCATAGGGAGAAATGGTTAACAAACAACAACAATAATAATAACAATAGGGAGGAGGAGGAGGGGTTGTTGTTTTTGTTGTTGTGTGCCTTCAAGTTGTTTCCAACTTATGGCAACTCTAAGATATCAAAGGGTTTTCTTGGCAAGACCTGTACAGAGGAGGTTCACTTTTGCCTTCCTCTGAGGCTGAGAGAGCATAACTTGCTCAAGATCACCCAGTGGTTCTCCATGGCTCAGCAAGGTTTTGAACTCCAGTCTCTAGAGGTGTAGTTCAATAGTGAAGCCACTACAGCATACTGGCTCTCATGTAATGATGACAATGATGATTACTTCTGTTTCTCATGATAGTGGGAAGACTGATCAGCCTCACGATGCTTATTCCTACATGGATTTATAACTTTGAAAAACAACAAAATAGTCTTTAGACCAATTTAAATATTTGTAATATATCAATTGAACTGTGATTGCTGCCATTTGTTGTTACCTTCTTTGAATAAGGGTAGGGTATAAATTGAATATGAACTATCTTTGGAATGCCTGCGGAAGGGAGCATTGCCTGGTCTAAGTCTTTCCTCTTCCAGCAGGTGTTCAGCCCTTAATGTGTGTGTGCATGTATGTGTGGTCTTTGTTTGTGTGTGTGTGTGTGAATTCTTGGCTCTTAGCAGTCTAATATCATAACACTTTAAATCTCAGTCATGTGTTATGCCCTTGCCTACTGGGAGAAGGACAATGAAGAGGTGTGCCCCTATCAAAGGACTTCTAGGGCTAGGGGAAGATCTAGGGAAATCACCCTAACTTACACTCCCACCAGCTGTGCCCTTGAAGCTCATGGGACTGAGAGAAGGCCTCTTTTGGTACTGTTTAGTGACAATATGGCCAGCCCTGTGCAGATAAGACCTCTAATTTTCTAACCTTGCTAAGGGATAGAAATCAGGGTTGTGTCAGGTACGAGGAATATGAGAAATCAGAAGGCCTCTATCGCCTCATCTCCTCTCATTTCCACTGTATAAAGGAGACTCTAATTACTCAGCCAGGTATCTGTAGGTACTTGTCAACTTTATTGTTCTAGTCTGCTCCTCATTTCACTTTCTTCAACCATTTCCACACTACAGTGCTATAGTGCTATTATTTCACTTTCAACATCCTATGGAATCCTGGGGTTTGCAGTTTAGGGAGAGGCATTTAGAATTCTCAGCCACAGAGCTCTTTGGTCTCAGTAAACTACAAACCCTGGAATTCCAGATCTTTGCTTTAGGAGACCTCCCTGCAAACACCCTCATTATGTATGCACGGTGTTTACAAAGGACTCCCTGCCCCGAGCAGGCAACCTGACAAGCTGAATACTCAGCTGCCAAGCACTGAGCATTTGCACACTGTCTACCTCTTTGTCAATTCGGACTTAATGCAATCATGTTAAATTCTGACCTTTCCAAAGCTTTGTCCCGCGTGCAAAACGCCTTGTTCTCCCCAAGTATGGCATAGCCTGCAGTTACATTTCCCTCTATAAAAACCTCTGATTCCGAGACCTGCCACAGATCACTCCCGAGTTCCAGATCGCCTTCCTGCCGCTTTGCTTGGTGAGCTTCCCCTCAGCTCCACTTGCTGAGATACATCGAACCCCAGCATCGCTCTCTATCTTCTTTCTGGGCTCCAGGAACAGGTTTCGTATCACCCGAATCAACTATCCCTCTGAAAATCCCACTATCATACTCACACCTTTATTTTCCTTAGTTATCTGTGTGTGTGTGTTTCTTACATTGTGTGCCTGTATTTAATAAAGATCATTCATTATTTCCAACACGGTTTGCTTCTTGACTTGGCCTGACCCTGTAAACACTGGGTTACAAGATCCTGCTGAGTTACCCTGCCTCTTGTAGTGCCAACTAGTGCTCTTGACTAATTTCCCCATCTTGTATAATTGTAAGGTTATTTAGGTGTCCCTCCCAGGACCCCCAGTAAACAAGGCAACAATACCATGTATATTTTATGCAAAGAACTTTTCTGAAGCAAAATCCCAAAGAACATTTCTTTTTTTAATATCATACAGAAATGCTTATATTCTTTCAGATCAGGTTGAAATCCACTGAAATTGTTCGTTCTTCTTTGTGTGATGGAACTCTGCATTCCTATATCAGTGCAGACCCACGTACAACTTAATTAAAACTGCCAGTTGTGGACACTTCTAGCCATTAAATATACATTTTTTTCTTTAAATAGGCTGTGTTTGTGTGCCAGAAACAAGATGGTGAAAGGGAGTCAGAAGGGCTATAAAAACATCCTTGGGGCTGCCTGTCTCCTCAGGGGTGCATTGTCTTCATCGTAACTGGATTTGGCCTGAGGGTTCCATTTCCTCCGTACCTTCTTCATCCTCCTTGAAAAGTCTCTCTAGTATTTTCTTTACCCTTTTCCCAGATCGATCCCTCTTTTCTCTTCCTATCAAGAAATAGATGAGGGGGTTAACTGTACTGTTTAGACAGACACCAAAGAGGGCATATTCACTGGAATACGGATCATCTAATAAATTAGGGGCATAATATGAGAAGTACTGAATAGCATTCATTGGAAACGTAAAGAAGAGGAAGAAAAGAAGAGCGAGAAGGATGGCTGTTACAAGCTTCTCTTGCTTGTACTGTGGTGATATTAGGCAGATTTTGATTAAGAGTGCTATAGTTGAGAAGGCCATAATGGGAGTACAGATCAAAGCATGCAGGAGGAATTGGTAGTACCATAGGTAATCATATCCAGCGGTTAGTGAGAGGGCTACATTACCGACAGAAAACAAGAAGATAAAAATCCATATTATGGCACACAGAATGGTGGACAGGTATGGTGGTCGGTGGCATCGATGCCAAAGTGGAAAGAAGACACAGACACACCTGTCAATGCTGATGAGTGTCAGTAGAAACTGACTAGCACCGAACATGGATAGGAAGAGAATGATAAAGAATGCCTCTAGGAAGGGATAGCTGTCTTCCTTGGTGAGTTCATTTGTAAGCCAATATACGTGAAAAGCAACAACAGCTATCACCACACCAAAATCAGCAATGGCGAGGTTCAAGACGTAGGTAGTAAAAGGATTTCTCTTGATGCAGAAGCCAAGAAGCCAGATGACAATGCCATTCCCTACAAATCCCAAAAGGCTGATAGAAAAAGTCACGATGGTTCTTAATATTACTACAGTTAGTAACCCTGTATTATTTGTTCCATTATATTTCATTTCAGCATCTGGCGGACTCATCCATGACAAGTTGAAATCATCCATCGTGTTCACTTTCTACTATGGTGCTTCTTCTTCTGATGTAGTTCCTGCTAAAAAAAGGAAACAGAGAAGGACTCATCTTACTGCTATGGAGACTAATATTGATCAGTGGTGCTGCAATTTTTAGCCAAGTTTTGACAGGAAATTGGAAAGACAAATTTAAATATTTTAAATATTATCTAGGTATGAGTGTACATCTATTTCCTCTGTTCAATGTCACTGTAATGCATGTTCAGATTTAAGTCTTATTTCTATATCAGTGTGAGGCTTTTAAAAAGCATATGCCAGCTTCTGAAATCTCTAATATCTTAACCAAAAAAGGCATTACAAAAGTACAGACTAAGAAACTTTTATTAAAGTCATGCTCCCATTATCTTGAGGTAAAAACATACATGGCTCATAAACATACCTCCATCTCAACTTTGGTTTCAAATATAGTCACCTTGTCAAAAAAGTAAGGCCTTAGAAAGAAGCAAACACTTTTGAGGAATTGTGAAGGGTGAAAGTAGCGTAAAAATAACTAAATTCTCTTAAATAATGCCAGGCTTTTTATCACTGGCACACTTCAAGACTCGTTCCTCTGAACTTGGTTCTTTTGGACCTCATATCACCTGCATGATGTAGTGGTTTGAAAGATGGAATACAACTCTGGAGACCAGGGTTTGAATTTTTACTTGGCTATGGTAACCCGCTGGGTGACCTTGGGCAATTCACACACACTCCGCCTTAGAGGAAAACACAGGCAAAGCCCCTCTGAACAAATCTGGCCAAGAAAATGCCGTAATAGGTTCACAGAAGGTCTCTCTAACTCAGAAATGACCTGAAGATTCTCAACACCAGTGGCATGCCAAGGTTCTAGACAGCTCTCCAGAGTACAGTTTCTAGCACCAATTGCCCGAACAAGCTTTTTCTCACTCGGAAGAAAAAGAAAATTACAATGGTGAAGTAATGAAGTCTGCAAGACTAGCATCATAGAGCAGCAAGAGACAAAAAGGGCCATCCAGTTCAACTCATTGCCATACAGAAATAAAAAACAAAAACAAAGCATTAAAACTGTAAGATGAAGTATGAGTGTTGTGCTGGTTTCTAGTTATATGAGAGATAGAATGTTGCAAAAAAAAAAGTTGTGATAAGAAGAATTCTCAACTGGTAAGAATCTTCACAGTTTAGGACTTATTCTAAGAAAAGCTCACATGGATTGTTTTGTGCAGAAACCAACCTTTTCTGTGGAGGAAACTGCCTTTTCTGCATGGAAAATAATATTTCAAGATAGAAATATTAATTCCTGTCCAGAAAATGCTATTTCCTGTGCAGAAATTGGTGTTTTCTATGCAAACAACAATGTGCAAATCTTACACAGAATACATCTCCAATCACAGCATTTTCTGCACAGGAAAGAATATTTCTTCCTTATAATATTATTTTTGCTGTAAAAAATGTTTTCAGTGCAGAAAATGCTGGTTTCTGCTCAAAACAGCCCCATGCAAATTTTGCAGAAAATAAGTCCAGAATTACAGATAGCTTTAAAAACTGCATTGGTTTTGAAAGACTTTCTCCCAACAGGAAGAAAATTGCAGAAATCCACAAGTAGAAGATTCCAGAAAGATCTGATTGGTTTGATTGACTTGAAAAACAATTGCAACCTTATCTACATCACTCATCACTCAACACTGCCTTTTTAAACAGCTGGCTGAGATCCTGCATTGCAACATGTAGCTTTGGTGATGAAGCTCCATGGTGGTAGCTGCCCCTCCTACCCCCCCTCCCACAAGCCAACTCAGTATCCCGACAATGTCAGGGATTTAGGGATTTAGGGATTACAATGTTGGGACTCTTGTTTACAAAATCATAAACACTGACAAGGATGCCAGCCAGTTCTATTTTGAATGAAACGTTAAGAAGCTCATCAGAAAGTCCATAACTCAAACTTCCCCATAAAGCTGGACCACAAACTATAAACTATTCATAAATTATATATTTATTCCATTCATCTTAAAGCTTAAATTATATTTTTTATGGTTTATTCTGTATGTTTGAGACTACAGTTATATATGCAAGGGTCTCAGTCTCTGAGAGTGGCATATATATTTAAATCACAATTCAGAATTTAAGATGGAAGAAAAATGAATTACAGACAAAAAAAATAAACAGTTTGACTTCTTAAACTAATTTAAAGCCATGTACATTTAGAAAAAGTAAAAATTAATCCCTGAAGGTTTCTTAAATGGCAAGATTTGAACTAGGCCCTCCTTGGCAACCACTGTCTACCGGAGCTCCAATTGGAGCACTTTCCAGAAATAAGACACCGATAGAAGAAAAGGTCATCTCCTTTAACTTACTGCAATGGTGAAAACAGAGGAGCTCAGCACACTGCAGTTTTGGGTGCAAACCATGGCCATTTCCACACTACACTATTATAGCACTATTATGCCACTTTCAACCTCTTGTGGAATTCTTGGGTTTGCAGTTTAGGGAAGGGGATATAGAATTCTCAGCCAGAGAGCTCTTTGGCCTCAGGAAACTACGAAGCCTAGAATTCCAAAGAATGTTGGAAGTGGATTAATAGCACTAGAAGAGTGTAGTGCTGAAATGGCCCATGTTTTTGCAGATAAATACTCCAAACCATACAGAAAAGGGGCAAATGTTGCATATGGTCAACTTCAGCCCATAGGTTGCAGTCTTACAATTTGTTGATGCCGAAACTTATTTCAATAATTTTCAGTGCTTTTCCCAGTGCAAAGAACAGTGTTGGAGTAAGAAGTTCTTTTCTTTTCCTTTCTTTTCTTCCCTTCTTTTTTCTTTAAGAAAAATCTTTGTCATTGGAACTTGAATTGTGAAATCCGGTAACTTTAAGCATGAGGTGGGGAAACTTGGCTGGGTCATGAGGCTTATGCATCAAGAAAAAAATGATTTGTTCTGTTATAGCTTTTGGGGGATGCAAGGAGTGCAAAATTAGCCCCACATGCTAAAAATAATTAAAGAGTGAGAGGTAAACATAGATAGATAGATAGGTAGATAGATAGTTAGATGCTGGGAATACTTATTATTAAATTCACAACCAAAATGAAAGAAAAATCTCTATCTTGACACTTGATGAGGAGAAGGAAAACAATGAGGAAATTCACCAAAAATGGTGCTTTCACTGTGGGAAATTCACTGGGGATTTCTTGTGCAGAAATCAAGTTTGGGAGCACAAAAACATGTATTTTGCAGGAAACACACTGATTCTTCTGCAGGAAAATCACCTCTTGTTTCCCTTCATGTGTGTTCTGTGCTGAAAACAATATTTTTTTTTTCTGTAGGAAAAATGATTTTTTCCCTTTCAAACTAAAACAAAACCAAAGAAACCATTCTTTCTGCACAGGAATATCATGTGCGTTTTGTGCAAAGACATTTTCTGAAACAAAATCCCAAATTGCAAAATGGTTTTTAATATCATACAGAAACCCTTGTATTCTTTCGGATCAGGTTGAAATCTGCTGAAATCATTCATTCTTGCATGCATGATGGAATGTTGCATTCCTATATCAGCACAGCCTCATATATAACTTAACTAAAACTGCCAGTTTTGGACACTTCTAGCCATTCAATATACATTTTTTTCTTTCAATAGACTATGTTTGTGTGCCAGAAACAAGATGGTTAAAAGGAGCCAGAAGGGCTATAAAAATGTCCTTGGAGCTTCCTGTTTCCCGGGGGGGGGGCATTGACTTCACTGTAACTTCACTGGATTTGGGCTGAGGATTCCATTTCCTCTGTACCTTCTTCATCCTCCTTTAAAAGCCTCTCTAGTATTTTCTTTTCCCATTCTTTGTTTTGACCCTTCATTTCTCTTCCTATCAAGAAATAGATGAGGGGGTTAATTGTACTGTTTAGATAGGCACCAAAAAGGGCATATTCGGCCAAGTACACATTCTTTAATACTTTACGGTCATAATATGAGTACTCAATAGCATTCATTGGAAACGTAAAGAAGAGGAAGAAAAGAAGAGCGAGAAGGATGGCTGTTAGAAGCTTCCCTCACTTGTACTGTGGAGATATTAAGCAGATTTTGATTAAGAGTGCTATAGTGGAGAAGGCCATAATGGGAGTACAGAACAAAGCATTCAGGAGAAATTGGTAGTACCATAGTTCAGTATAGCGAATGGTTAGTCTGAGGGCTGTGTGACTGAGAGAAAACAAGTAGGTAAAAATCCATATAATGGCACACAGAATGGCGGACAGGTATGGTGGTCGGTGGCATCGATGCCAAAGTGGAAAGAAGACACAGACACACCTGTCAATGCTGATGAGTGTCAGTTGAAGCTGACTAGCACTGAACATAAAGAGGAATAGAGTGAGAATAAAGACATGTAGCGGTTGATGTCTTTCTACATATTTGAATTTAGATGCAAGCCAACACATGTTAAAAGCAACAATAGCTGTCACCACACCAAAATCAGCAACGGCGAGGTTCAAGACGTAGGTAGTGAAAGGATTTCTCTTGATGCAGAAGCCAAGCAGCCAGATGACAATGCCATTCCCTACAAAGCCCAAAAGGGTGATGGAAAAAGTCATGACAGCTGTTAAATATGATACCACACTTGGTAATTCTGTACCATTGTTCGTTTCATTACATCCCATTTTAACATGTTGGAGAATCATCGATGACAAGTTGGAATCATTCATCGTGTTTACTTTCTGCTGTGATGCTTCTTCTTCTGGTGTAGTTTCTGCTAGAAAGAAGCAAACGGAGGGCAACTCATCTTACTGATATGGAGATTAATATTGATCAGTGCTGCTGCCATTTTGAGGCAAGTCTTGATTGACAAATGGAAAAATCAGTTTAAATTTTACCTGGGGATGAACGTATGTCTGTTTCTTCTGTCTAGTGTCACTTTAATGTGTGCTCAGATTTATGTCTCTTCTGTCTTACTTGTTAAGAACTGTCTCCATCTTTGCCACGCTCTGTGTGGGAAATAGCATTTCAACATAGAAATATTAATCTCTGTCAAGAAAATGCAATTTCCTGTGCAGAAATTGGTGTTTTCTGTGCAAATGACTATGTGCAAATCTTACACAGAATAAGTCTCCAATCACAGCATTTTCTGCACAGGAATTAGTATTTCTGTATTATAATATTATTTGCATTGCAGATAAAATGTTATTTTCTGTGCAGAAAATGATGGTTTCTGCATGAAACAGCCCCATCCAAATTTTGGTTTTTTTATTTGATTTTTATAAAAACAGGGGAGTTTATACACAATACCTATAATTTAACTTGTTTCGTGTTGTACATCATTCTTACATAAATCCTCTGTTTGTTCTTTCCAGACATTGTTTTGCAGTATTTCTTATTATTCCATGTATTCAATCCCTCTTTTTCTCTCCCTTCCTACCTTTCCCTTCCCTCCCCTCCCCTCCCCCTTCCCTGCCCTTTGTATAATCATTTCCCTTCCCTCCCGGTCTTCCCCCTTCTCTCCCTCTTCCCTTCTTCCTATCCTTATTCCGTGTTCTCTCCACTCCAAACTCTTTATTTTTTTTTCTACCTTGATTAATAATTTTTTTCTTACCCTATATTCCCTCCTTACTGTAAATGTTACCCTTTGCATTTCTTTCTTCTATTCTTTACCTTCTTCTCATTTCTCCTTCACCCATCTAAAAATTTCTTTCCACTGCTTTTCAAATTGTTGAGTTGAGTTTCCTTTCAAGTTATTGGATAGTTTTTTCATTTCGATAATGTCCATCACTTTTATTTTCCATTCTTCTTGGGGTGGAGTGTGGGGGTCTTTTTCTTCTTTCCAATATTTTGCATAATTCAACCTTGCTGCTGTTATTAAATTTAACGATATTTTCCTTTTACTCTTCATTTGACTATTCTTTTCAATCATATTTAATAAATATGTCTCTGGAGTCATTTCAAATTTTACCTCTAGCAGCTTGGTTATGCTGTCGTGAATCCTTTTCCAATATATTTTTGCTGTAGGGCATAGTCACCAAGTATGAAAATAGGTTCCCATTGTTTTTCTGCATTTCCAGCATTGCCCATTTCCTTTTCTTGTTATTTTCATTAATTTCTGGGGAGTCATACACCATCGTTGCATTGATTTATAGAGGTTTTCTCTTAACGTAAAACTCTGGGTAAATTTTATATTTGCCCCATCCAAATTTTGCACAGAATAAGTCCAGAATTACAAATAGCTTTAAAAGATCACATTGGTTTTGAAAGACTTTCTTCCAGCAGGAAGAAAATTGCAGAAATTACTGCTAAGAAGAAACTTAGTGATGAATTGTATCCCTAAGTTATACGTAGGAACAGGGGTGATTTCCCGAGTTTTGAGTATAGAAATTTCAGGCCAAATGCCTACTGTTAATCCTGATTGGAGAACAGCTATTGAATCCATTCAATTTATTTATGTTGTGACTCCCCATTCAGCAATCTACTTAGTGAGTCTTCTCTAGCTGGGATTCACAGACAGCATTCCTTCCTTAATTTTTGTATTTACAACCTCAGGGTGAAGAGACTCCATTTCACAATAACCTGAAGATCCTCTATTTTTGTCTGAGAATTAGGCCCTGTTTAATGCAGAGATGGGTCTGGATTTGGTTTCATTATTTGTTGGACAGGAACATTCTAAAATTTCAATAATAATAATAATAATAATAATAATAATAATAATAATAATAATTCGATGGATTTGTGATTTTTTTAAAGAAGAGCAAGGGGCAAATGGGATTATTCACCGTTCTGGGAGGAGAGCCCTAAACACCTACTTCTTAAATGATTCAAGGTTGCCTTGAACTTTAATTCCACTTGGGCAGGTAAGAAACCTTTGTTAATCTGTTTACCTCTAATGGATGTCTTTATTCTTTTTCAGTGACCATGAAAGGAAGAGCTTATCATCCCCTTGTGGTATTTCCTGTATTTTTATTCTCCCTCCTCTCTCTCCACTTCCAACCCCATGAGTAACTACCAATGAAGGCTAAACTCTACTCCTTTCATGAAGAGGGCTAGAATCCACTAAATCTTGTGCTGTATAAAATCTGTTAACATTTAAGATGCCACAGAATGGTTACTTTTGTTTGAGCCATAAGAAAAGACCTTTTTATATATATATATATATATACAACTTAGGTTCCCCCTTTATCGTTTGTTTCTTTTTAAAATCCCTGACCTTACCTTTGGTTTCCCCTGAAAATCTGTGACCACCCTTTAATCTGAAAAAATTATTTAAATTGTGAATCTCATCTCCAATTCCAATTCAACGGCCCCTTGGAAGACCCTGGTGACTCTGTTCCCAAAGAGATTCTGATAGAAGCCATTGAAGGAAAGCCCCAGAGAGTGGTGTCCACCCCCGGAATGACATTTGTCATCATGTCTGTTGAGTAGTTATGCTGTTTGTGGCATATATGAATTGAATTTCAATGGCATCTAGAGGAGCTTGTGTTCCTCATTTGTAAGGTATGCCTTTCCATTCAGACTCCAACAACATGACAATCTAACGGACAGTTGTTTTCAGTAGACCTTATATGCTTTGACAACTTTTCCAGGCAGAGATTGTTGAGAATATGAAGGAAAGGACATCCTTTTCAGCATAAATGTGCTTATAGTCTGCCAGCATTGCATATGAAAGATGCTTCAGTTCACTAGACTTCATCTTTGTGCTTACTGAAATACACAAATAGAAAATTCTGGGAAGTGACAATTGCTTTGATTTATTTGAAAACAACAGCAACTATATCTGCATTATTCAAAACTGCCTTTTCAGGCAGCTAGCTGAGGTCCTGCATTGAGAGATTTAGCTTTGGTGATGAAGCTCCATTGTGGTAGCTGCCACTTCTGCCCCCCCCTGCAAAGCCACCGTAGCATCGTGTCAGTGTCAGCAATTTTTAGGAATTTCTTCACTCAGCAAAAAAACATCCATTCCTTAGAAATCTTTATGTTGATGGGGCTGCCAGGTGTAACAGGTGGGTTTTGAGGGGAGCTTTCAGTTGTTGCATTGGTGCGATGAGGGTAAAGGTGAATGCCTATATTTACAATATTGTAACTCCAGCTTACAAAATCACAAACACTGAACAGAATGGCAGCCAGTTCTATTTTCATAGAATCATAGAATCATAGAAATGTAGAGTTGGAAGAGACCCCAGGGACCATCCAGTCCAACCCCCTGCCATGCAGGAATACCCTCAAAGCACTCCTGACAGATGGCCATCAAACTTCTGCTTAACAACCTCCAAAGAAGGAGACTCCACTACACTCCGTGGCAGCAGATTCCGCTGCCGGACAGCCCTGACTGTCAGGAAGTTCTTCCTGAGGTTCAGGTGGAATCTCCTTTCCTGCAGCTTGAATCCATTACTCCTTGTCCTGGTCTCTGGAGCAGCACAAAACAAGCCCTCTCCTTCCTGTACATGGCATCCCTTCAAATATTTAAACATGACTTTCATGTCCCCTCTTAACCTTCTCTTCTACAGACTAAACATACCCAGCTCTCTAAGTCTATCCTCATAGGGCAGGGCTTCCAGGTCTCTCACCATTTTGGTCGCCCTCCTCTGGACTTGTTCCAGCTTGTCAATATCCTTCTTGAATTGGGGTGCCCAGAACTGGACACAGTATTCAAGATGATGTCTAACCAAAGCAGAGTAGAGAGGTACCAGTACCTCTCTCGATCTAGACACCATACTCCTATTGATGCAGCCATTAAGAAACTCATCAGAAGGTCCATAACACAAGCTTCACCATAAAGCTAGACCACAAGCTACAAACTATTTATAAATTATATTTCTTCCATACATCTTATACCTTAAATTATATTTTATGGTTTATTTTATATGTTAGAGACTACAGTTATATATACACACACATGGACAATAAAGTAATGGGCCATTAAAGGAAGAAACAAGAAGAATCACAACATAACATATGATGCAGTCTAAAGTTTAGTCTCCTAACAAATATGAGAAAAAAATGTCCTTAATCCATATTTTCATGTGGACTTACCAAAATTCAGGATTTCAGTCCAAACTCAGTCTTTCCAAATATTACACTTCCAAGGTTAGGAATTTTTCACACTTCTCTGGCCTTTGTGGTGAAATTCTACCACTTACAAAACACAAAATAGTTAAAATATTTAAATACCATTAAAATATGATCTATTAGGATTTTTGTTTGCAAATACACACATCCATATAGAAAGAGATAAAGATGACACTGATATAGGTATGTTATTTTTATGTATATCATGCAAAATTTAAAAAAGGCTATATCGACATATAAATACTACCAGAATTATTTGACTAAGGTCTTAAAATTTACAGATTGAACAGTGTGGACATGCTGAAATTTTGGAATTGTGAAAACATGCAAAGTTCTAACCATTCGAATCAAACAGTCACTCAGTACCAAAGAAACGAGCGTTCCATTCCAACATTTCACAGATGCAAACTGGGGCACCTGTGGCCAGGCAACATCAGAGCATGGCAAAGGTGGAGAAAGTTCTCAACAAGGAAGAACAGCCAAGCTAGGAGAGGCTGCAGCAATTTGCTTTTCCCTGAGGCTGCAGGGAAAGAGAGGATTCTGCCCCCCATCCTTTCCTCTCCTATCTGCTGAGTTGAGTGTCAACTGTCTTTGTCCATTGAACTCAGTTTGCACCAACTGAATTCAGTGAAAGGGGTAAAATGGAGGCTGAGGGAACATTATGCAAGCAGAAGAAAATAAACGGCATAGTAGAAGATTAACCAGGACTATCCCTGCCAATTTGGGACACTTGGAGGGTACGAAGATACTGTTCCTCTGGTTGTCGTGGCTTTTCTAACCAACAGGTAGAGGCTCTCTGCCACACCATGGGAACAGCTGATTCTGCAGCATCAAAAAATGTGTTTGCCTGGGTGAGTCCTGGGAATTTGGGATTGTAATGCTGGAGTGAGAGGTCTGGAGAATAGTGCTGGGGGGAGGTAGAGAGAAAGATGGGGAATGGAATATTGCTGGGGGGAGGTAGAGAGAGAGATGGGGAATAGTATGAGGGTGTGATGAAGATCGAGAGTGGAATTGGGTGGGGTTAAGTAGAAGCTTGAGGACTGGAGAATTACATGCTGAAGTAAAAGAATCCTGTGAGGTATAGAGAAAAGCCGGATGGCCTGGGGGTGTTGTTGTCATCCTCATCCCCATCCTCAACATCAATGTTTTCCCCTTTTCCCATTCTGGGGCACAAGACAACTTACAACAGTTGAAAGAAACATACTCAAAAAGTCTATCACATATAAAATTTAAAATATCATCAACTATCCCTAAAGTTAAAACCAGTTTAAAAACATAGCCATTGAAAACAACGAAGCATACAGAGCTACAAGACAATTCTGCAAAACCAGATCCCCTTTAGCAGTCAGTTTCAAAGGCTGCCCAAATGAATGGGGAGAAAAAGTCTTAACCTGGCTTTAGAAAAATAGCAAGGAGCCCAACCTCTCTTGGAAGGGGATTCCAGAGCCTTGGAGGAGTCCTGGAGGAGTCCTTCTCCTGTGTTCCGATGAGATGTAATTTTGAGTGGTAGAACAGAGAGAAAGACCTCTGCCCAAGGATCTTGAACCATAGGTGGACTGAAACGTTCAAATGTAGTCCTTGAGATAGTGCTGTGGGTAAAGAGAGAGCTGGAGAACTCAGACTAGCAGTCTTGTGTCGGGGGTAAAAGGGCATGTTATCTGTTTTGAGAGACAGTTGTGTGTATATTTGATAAACTGGATAGAGATATCTGTGTATGTGTTTATGCATGTGTGAGAATGCAGGAGCACTCACTGTATGTGTAGGCACGATAAAAATGTTGAAGGCAGTGTGTAAGCATGAGAAGTGTGTCATGGTGTGGGGAGGGTAAGAAGGAGAATATTATGAAAGTAGACAGAGGCTTTCATACTGTTCTCCTACCTCCCCCCATCCCACACAATTCTCATGCTTACACACTGCCTTCCACATTATTCCCATGTCTACACAGAGAGACACGGAGCTCCAGAAGTAGAGAGAAGCTGGAGCTCCAGCAGAGGGATTAGTCAGTGTGTGCAAATAGAACCCCCACCCCTATGTACATTAGGGAAAGAATGGATCTGCAATTTTTTATCATGGTGATGGGAAGAAAAGTTTGTCACAGTGTTTTCTGCTGGAATGGCAGGTAATTGGAAGATGTGCCCATGCATGTACATTTCACAACTTCAAAAAGCAACATAGTGGTCTTGTCCTTCAAAATTCCTGCAAGAAGACTCACACATACATTTGCAGAGAGCTTACATCCCAATGGGACAGAATTGTTGTTCCTCAAATTCAATATTAGAAGCAGAAGAACAAGGTATGCCACAATCTTTTTTTTTCTTCACTTAATTAGTTGCTGTTTTAATTTCATAAGACAAGAACAAGAATGTTCTTTTACTGTCTGTCAAGATAATATCTGAATGTAGGGCTGTATGCACTCTCCTTAAGAGCAAATTGTTAATTCAATTATTAAATGCACAGCTAGGAGCATGATTGTTCAATATCATCATCATCATCTAACATAAAATATTATGGGTGTGGTGGAGAGGGAGGGAATGAGTGGCAAGATTGGGAGACCTAGTGTTTTTGTCACACCCCTTGAAATTCATGTGCTTTTCAACCCAAACCCTTAGTAAAAAAAAAATAAAAATAAAAATAAAGGAAGTTGATTTGAGGCTGTTACCTCAACTGGCAGGTAATATTTTCCAATTGTGACATCAGAGGTGGCAAATGGAGATAAAACAACCCAACTTGACTCAACTGAGTCTAATTGTGTTTAATGCTAAGAGGTGAAAGTTCAAGGGTATATGTGCAGACAGAAATATTCCTATGGTAAAAAAGATATTTATGAGTGAAAATTCTTTCACAAGAAAATAAAATCAAGCACACAGTGAGTACAAAAGTGTATACTGGTAATACTTCAACTAATTTTTTATCCAGAAACAAGGTCAAATTTTTCATAGTTATGGTGGCAGAGAAATTAAACAGAAAACTTCCCTTACCAGTGGTTCTCAACCTGTGGGTCCCCAGATATTTTTGGACTTCAGCTCCCAGATGCCCCAACCACTATGGTCAATGCTCAGGGCTTCTGGGAGCTGAAGTCCAAAAACATCTGGGGACCCACAGGTTGAGAACCACTGCCTTAGACAGAAGAAACTGCCAGGGGCATCCGGTACATTCAGTGACATCATCAAGAGGCTTAATTTAATTTCACTGTAAAGGTTGCCAGTTTTAAAATGGAAGAGGGCTCCAATGCCTTTAATGGCTGAGTAGAAGAGGGAATTTCAGCAGGTGCTACCAGAAAAGGTAGATGACTCAGAGGTCCACTCATGATGCCATTGCCTCTATGGAAAGATGAGGGATTATTAGCTCAAAGGAGAGGCCTACAGGGGGGATGGGGTAAACCTTACACGATCTTTCTCTCCTGACTCGCAAATAAATAAGAGGACCAACACTGCTACTTAGCAATGCAGATATGTAGGTGTAGAGATAGAGACTGAGCAGCATACACTGGAAAAACAAAAAGAAAGAAAAAGAAAAGACTAAAATGACATGGCTGTTTCAAGTTTCTTCTGCTTTATTGTGCTGATATTAAGAAAGACTTCAGTTCATACAGCTATCGTGATGGTAGACATGACTGGAGCCAAAAGCAGGGCATTCAGGAGAAATCAGGAGTACCTTCTGAAATTGTTATCATTTCGAAAGAGTGGAGTCATGGTAGCTGAGAAGAGAAAGGCATGATGGCACACATAATGGTGCAGAAATACGGTGGCCAATGGCATCAATGCTACTGTGAGAAGAAACGACATAGACTCCTGTAAGTGCTGATGGCAGGTAGTAGACATTGATGGGCACGAATAAGGAGTAGTGTGAACTCATTTTCCCAAGAGAATGGTGCATAAAAATAAGCTGATCTAAATACCAAAGCTGCTGGTGGGACAAAGCCAGCAATGGAGAGGTTTAAAATGTAGGTGGCAAAGAGAATCCTCTTCATGCGGAAGACAAGAGGCTGTCTGACAAGCCTAGTCCCCCAAAATCTAAGGAGGGAGATAAAAAGAGTGAGGGTGCTTGTTGTAAACACTTCCAATGTTTGGAAAAGAGTTGCTGTTGGGGGAGGGAATTTGGTGCCATTGAGTGTTCCACTGTCATTCCTTATGCCATCTGATGAAGATGGCACCGGCACTGTATTCATCTGAATTCTGTTTTTTTTTTTCCTTTTCTTTTTTTGAATTAGACATGTCTTGTAGTTAATGACAGATAAGAGGGAGAATCGCTTTCCTTCTCACAACATTTCAGACTACCTTTGTTTGGTTTGTGGAGTAGCCCAAAATACTACTTAGGTGAACCAGATAGTATATAATCTGTGTCATTTAACTGTCGATTCACGTATAATTCTATTGGACCTATGACCACAACAGTGAGCGATAGTATAGTCTGTAAGAAGACATCTCTAGAAGCACAATACCTTTACTCGTTTATGTGTGTGTGTGTCTCACCCACTGTATCTTTCATGTTTTTTTTCAAAGACAATTTTACCGTCAATTATCAAGGAGCATTTATTCTAGAAAATCTGCTGAGAAAACAAATGAGGGACTTGTATTCAAAATAACTGAATATTTTTAAGATGAAGTGTCTCACTGAAATGGATCTTATAACACAGCTGCCACCACTAGTAAGAAATTTTTCCTGATAACCTTCTGTTCACGCAGATGAACTTTCCTTGACAAATGTTTTCCAATGGGAGAATATTCCAACTCCTTTCACATAAGGTAGGATGAGATTTTATGTCTTGATGTGCTTTACCAACTCATTCCCCACTGCCCTAAAAGGCAAGATTTTCATCTCTAGAATGTCATCAGATGATCTTGTCTTTGTCAATTCATCAAGCTACCTAAGACTATAAGTCAGAATGTGAGTCCCACTGTTACTACGGTTGCCTAGCCTAAGCCTGAGGTCTAAAATTTCATATTGGTTATTAATAGTTCCACATGGCACTCCATAAGATGAACTCCACGTGTCTGACATGGGTCACGGAAATCCTGTGTAGGCAGACATGGCCGCATGGCCTTAATTATTCAAGCTAGGTGTTACCCTGTATTCTGAGGGTTCCAGGAGGGATGCCCAAATAACCAAACAACAACAACAACAACTTGGGGAAAATTAGCTGGAACACTCACTAAAGCTAGTGAGAGGTAGGGTAACTTAGCATGGATCTTGCACCCAGCGTCTATGTGGTCAGGTAGTCAAGCAGTCTGACAGTTTTAAAATAGCAAGAGCAATGTTTTATTAAATACAGACAAAAATGAAAGACAACACAGACACACAGCTAACTGAAGGGTTGGAAATGGGGATTTTGGGGGAAAATGGGTGATACGACACCTGTCCCGTAGTCCTGGAGAGATATGAAGATCTGGAAGTGTTCCTGGGTTGAGCAGGCTCAGTTAATGGAACTAAGGGGAAAGCTCGCTGGGCACAGCAGCAGCAAGATGGGGTAGAACTCAGAAGCGATCCGAGGAAGGTCTCGGAATTGGGGTCTTTTATAGGGTGGATTGTGACTGTAGGCCATGCCTTACTTGTTGAGAACCATGCGAGCTTGGAGCGGGACAAAGCTTTTGGAAAAGGTCAAGTTTAGCATGATAGGCCTAGTACTGATTTAACAATAGTGTAGCCAGTATGCAAATGTGGAGTGCTTAGTTCAGCTTTGTAAGACTCTCGGTTTGAGGCCGGGCATCCTTGTTAGTGTCGTGCTTAAGCAAAAGGGTGTTTGCAGGAAAGGTCCCTGAAATGACGAATTGGCTCTGTTCTACCTACCTAGGTGGAGAATGGAATGTCCAGTGATTACCGGCTGCGCCTGTTTACGTGCTTGTCCAGAGGCCTTGCAAACACATGAAGCGGGGTGGCAGAGAAAGGCTGAATGGTTCTGATATCAAAACGATATCAAGTGCTATCACTGGGTAGGCCTGGGCCGCAGTAACATAGGTCTAGGCTAGGAAACAACTCTTTGTCGCACAGTCAGTAGTGCCCTCCAGACACGGCAGATCATTAAGCCAAAGAAAGGGTCTGCAGTCCCAAACCACTGGCTTGATGGGATTAGGACGTCCGTCTATACAACCTCCAAGTGCTCCCTAATCAGCATACTGTACGAACAATTGGCAGTGCTAGCTAAATCTCATCAATTCTAATTTTGACCTTTCGGAGGCTTTGTCTCCACTCAAATTCCTATTGTTCTCCTTGGGAGAGGGCTAGCCTTCAGGTACAATCTTCCCTATAAAAAACCCAAGTTGGAGCTTAACATTCTTGCCACATGAAGCTGATGACACCAGGATTCACAGCTGGGAGAAGGGACAGGACTTCATTTTTAAGTCTGATTGCTAAAATGTTACCTTTTTCTTTGGGACTCAAGAAAAAGTCACTTCTATCTGTGCTACCTTTCTCTTCCACTCAATGAATTTGAAGG